>PVKS010013211.1:0-51524 GCA_004027875.1 Aplodontia rufa | reverse complement strand
AGCCCTGGAGTTTAAGTGGGTCACTCTGGAGCAGCAGGCTGAGGTCGTACTGGATTCCGTGGCCATGGAGTTTAAGTGGGTCACTCTGGAAAGCAGGCTGAAGTCCAGCTGGATTCCGTGGCCCTGGAGTTTAAGTGGGTCACTCTGGAGGAGTAGGCTGAGGTCCTGGAGGATTCCGTGGCCCTGGAGTTTAAGTGGGTCACTCTGGAGGAGCAGGCTGAGGTTGTACTGGATTCCATAGCCCTGGAGTTTAAGTTGGTCACTCTGGAGGAGCAGGCTGAGGTCCTGCTGGATTCCATAGCCCTGGAGTTTAAGTTGGTCACTCTGGAGGAGCAGGCTGAGGTCCAGCTGGATTCCGTGGCCCTGGAGTTTAAGTGGGTCACTCTGGAGGAGCAGGCTGAGGTCCAGCTGGATTCCATGGCCCTGGAGTTTAAGTTGCTCACTCTGGAGGAGCAAGTCAAGGTCCTGCTGGGCAGGGCTCACGTGGTGACGAGCCTTTCTTCCCGGCATGGCATGTGCGTGAGCTCATTTAGCCTACAGGCTTCTGCCACGTTAAGGATGGGGAAACCGAGGCCAGGCTCAGAGGCAGCAACCGTCTGGAACTGAACTCCTGCCTTTGGGCACTGCAGGTGACATCCATCCTGCCTGAAGATGCAGCCCCTGCCCACACACTGGCATCCCTCACAGAGGCCTGGATAGCACAGGACTGTCCCACCGCTCCCACGAAGTGCCTCGCCATACCTTCTCAACAACGGTCCTGTGCAGGCATTGCTGTTCTTCCCATTTTACAGATGAGGAAACCGAGGTTGGAAACACTGTGTAACAGGTCAGGGTTTCCCTGTTCCGCAAGGGCGGTGCTGGAATCCAGGCCCGCACACCCAGCCCAGGAGCCTGAACACTGAGCTAGTCCTGGTCTAATTTTGAATAAAGGCTCTGTGTGTCCCAAAGGTACCCTGTAAAAGCTGGCCTCAGCCACATGAGAGAAGTGTGGCTATTGTCCCTGGAGCATGGCGGAGGTTTGGGGACACGCTCTACTGAAACTGCCCACAGACCTGGCTGTCACGCTGGGTGACAGTTGTGCAGGGACGGGGACACCCAGCTAGGGACTTTCATGCGTGGTCTGGGCGCCTGGCTTCTGTGCCTCCCAGGCTCTGTCCCCCTTTGAACTCTCTGGCTCCCTCTTGACGTCATCATCACAATCCCACATCTAAAGCCCTGGTGGCCCCGGGTCCCTATAGCCTTTGTCCCACCTGCGGCCAGGTCCTGAGTTTTCCCAATGGTGCTGTGCAGCTCCCAGGCTTGTTCCGCTCTCACAGCTGTGCCCCACAGTGCCACACACGTGCACTCTCTCAGGACTGCCCTGGGCTGTGGGCTCTACAGAGACGCTGCCAGTCCCACCTGCACCTGACCTCCGGCAGCCGTGGTGTGCTCCAGAGTCGCTGCACATCCTCATGAGCCACGCCTCCGGGCTTTGCTACCCTCTGTTACTTTTCTGAAAGTTGACAAGCCTCAGCCAGGCTTGGAGGACCAGGAAGTCCAGGTGAGGTCAGCACCCCTTGCTTGACCAACCCAAACAGGAACGGAGTGCTTCCCCAGAGAAAAGCGGGCAGCCTCAGGAGGCTGATGGCGAAGGGCAGGGTGGAGGATGGGCAGGAGGAGCACAGATGCCACCGTGGATGGGCCGCTGCGCATGTGCCAGGAGCCTGCCCCATATCCACCCCCACCTCCTGTGTCTCTTTCTCTCCTGGCAGCACCCACAGGAGGGGGGCGTGGGTGACCACAGCTCACACTGTGGAGTGTCACCCTATGGACCATCACCCTATGGACCCTCTTCCCCCTTCCTTGTGATGTTCATCAGAGCCAAAAAGAGAGAGGGAGAAGACCCTGGACAGTCCTCCAAACCGGGTCAGTCTGTTTAGGAGAGAAAGTGGCGGAAGACACTGGGGGTGTTCAGTGAGCGAGATGATGGAATGCCTTACCCTCAGGGAGCCGGCAGCAAGAACTTCTGGGAAAGGGGCTGTGGAAACTTCGGGGTTTTCAGAGAGGATGAATGTTCCTGGGCTGAGCCGGTCACCATGCAGTTATGTGACCTGTCCAATGACTACAGTCCCTTCACGACATGTCCCCTGCAGCAGGAGCAGGAGGAGTGGTGGGTGTTCTTCCAGCCACTGCCCCTGGGTGCGTGAGAGCGTGAGGCCTCAGTCTCCATGTCCCCTCTCGTGGGCAAGCTCCCACCGCCCCTATGAGAATCTGCTTCCTCATGCAATGTGATCTGATCTGTACACAGTTTCCATGTTTGTGAACATTCGGAAGCCAAGTCCCTAAACAAGATGAGGGCCCAGAAAGCTCACATAGCAGGCTCCCCCCTAAGCCCCCAGAGGCCATGTGTGTGTGTGTGTGTGTGTGTGTGAGAGTGTGTGAGGGTATGTGCTTGTTAGTGTGTGTGCTTGTGCGCGCGTGTGTGTGAGTGTGAGTGTGTATGAATGTGAGTGTATTGTGTGAGTGTGTGAAGAGTGTATGAGTTGTGTGTGTGGGTGAGTGTATTGTGTGTCTCTGTGTATTGTGTGAGTGAATGTGTGTGTGTGAGTTGTTGAGTGAATGTGAGTGTATGATTGTGTGATTGTGAGTTTGTGCGTGTGCGAGTGTGAGTGTGTGCGTGTGTGTATAGGTGTGTGAGTGTGTGGTATGTGAGTGTTGAGTGAATGTGTGTGAGTGTGATTGCATGAGTGTGCGAGTGTGTGGGTGAGTATGTGAGTGTGTATGGGTGTGTTAGTGTGCGAGTGTGTGTGGGCGTGTGAGTGCCTGAGTGTGTGAGTGCGTGAGTGTGCGTGAGTGTTTGTGAGGAAATACCTCTGCTGGTTAACTGTGACTCAGTCTGAATCAGCCCTCTAAGGACTGGGTTTGTTGGTGTTTGGAATCAGGATCACTTTCAGACCGCTCTCTCCTCTGGGCTGCGGGACAGGACAGTGCACCCAGAGGCCTCGTGAGGACTGCGTGGGGAAAATCCCCGCACTCACAGGCTGTCTCCCCTCTGAGCGGACTCCGGGCTCTGGGCTGCAGCGCCTCTGCCCTCCCGGGCGCCTTTGAAAGGCTGCGTCCCTGGCTGGCGGCTCCTGCGAGGCGGGCGCTGGCTGCGCGGCTCGGCCAGTTGGGCTTGATGGTTTTCGTCTGGTCTGACTTCCTGAAATAGAACACAGTGCCTGCTTCAGAGGTCCAGCTAGCCTGTCGTCGAGCGGAGACGGGGAGCTGCAGGGCGCTGGGCACGGCCAGGTGCGGGGCCTGGCTGTCGGGGAGCAGAGAGGCGGGGAGAGCGACCGTCCGATGTGGAAACACTTCTGCGTGTTTTCGCAGCGACCACGAATTTGACGTGCCGTCGCCACCCAGATCCCAAGCCGGTCCCTTCTGAGCGTTGTCTCGAAAGCTCTCTCTCTCTCTCTTTTTTTTTTATTAGAAGTATATAGAGATACAGGATACAGTTGAGGGGGAAACATTATCAAAACAGTAGCAATCAATGTGTATAAACTTTGTTATCCAGGGGTAATGCCGTCGAAAGCTCTCTTGAATGGTTTCTTTCCTCCCATTTACAACTCCCAAAGTGAGCTATTTTTAAGAGGAGATCGGTTTCCATTAACATCTTCAGCCCTGAAGGGGTATTTCCTTCCCAACTGCCCTACTCATTCAGGACAGAGGGCTCTGTGACCAGGCCACGAGGGCCTGTGACAGGGAGTCAGGGGGATCATGTTTCAAATAGGGCTCCGCATGCTCCCGGGAGAGCACCACACCCACAGGCCTCCGTTCTCAGTTCCAACGCGGAAGTTTGGGGACTCCTTGGTCTGAAGGTACAGAGGGTTTTGCACATGTTGCCATGTGTGAGCGACAGGACTGCACTCAGAGGGAGGACAGCAGGCAGCAACTTGGTTCTGCCCTGGATTTCTCGTGCCCAGGTTGGAACTCTTCCCTTTCTTTTGATCGACTATTTCCCTTCTTCTTAATCCTGCTACTTAATTACCCTGCCCAGGGCTTCCAAGGCCACGCACCACGCAGATCAAGTCTCCTTTTGAAGTGTGTCACCTTTCTTCCTTCACTCTGCCTCTTCCCACTTCTCCTACTGCTCCAAACAGCCTCTGAATTGGGGACATGCAGGCTCAATTTTGCAACTACCCCAAGCCTGATTTAAAAAAAGAAAACCCAAAAAAACTAGTGCTTCTTGAATTTTGATCGCAGCCTAGTTATCAGCAAACATTATTTCCCCAGATGGTAAATAGTTTCAGCTTGGGGGTCCTGTGGTTTCTGTTGCTTCTAAGTCATGAAAGTAGCTGTCCTCAGTGCATCAACAATGGGTGGGCCAGTCTTCCAATAAAACTTTATTTATAAAAAGAGGCCGCAGGCCTAATTTCACCTGTGGGCTGAATGTAGCAAATCTCTGTGACACCAGGAGACCCACAGGCCTTTTGCAAATACTATGCCAGGGAAAACATGACCCATTTGGGCTGAGAGAGAACAAACTGAAGGCTGTCGGATCCCCAAACTCTACAGAGAAGGATCCGACTGACAAACAGGCGTTGCCCTGCCTGAGCAAGGGAGGGTGTCTCTGACAGCAGAGCCATGGCCAGTTAGCACTGAGCACCGGGCCGTGCGACCCTGCGGAGTTTGCTGGATTTAGAGATCGCTTGGGACCAGCCACTGCCTTCTGCTTTCTTCCCCTTGTCCCCTCTGGTGGGGCACGTCTGTGGTCCTGTTCCACTGTATTACGGTAGGGAACTTGTTTTCCACATTCACAGCTAGGCAGCTGCAGGAAAGCTGTGTCCCAAGCTGGACTCTGCCAGGGCCTTGCCCACACCTAAATTCGATGACTTGGAACTTCCTATTGAATGAGACCTAGATGAGATTTTTGGATTTGCATTGATGTTGTAATCAGTTGAGAGTTTTTGAGGAATGGAGTCAATGTGTCCAAGACAGTCATGAAATCTTGGGGACAGAGGATGGATTGCCGTAGGTAAATAATGGTCCCCCCAATGTCCATGCCCTGGTCCCTAGAACCCTAGCACCAGAATCAGAGAGAGGGCATAGAGTGGAAGCTGAGGCCACAGAGAAGAAAAGATGCTCCAATTCTGGCCTTCATGAAGGAAGAGACCACAGCCAAGGAATGCAGGTGGCCTCTGGGAGCTGGAAGAAGAAGGGAAACATCTCCAAGAGCCACCAGGAGAAAGGCAGGACCACCAGTGCCTTTATTCGCGCCAGGGTTCCACCCCAGGACGATCAGAGGAATAACAGATTCATACTGTTCGACCCTACTATGCTGACAACTTGTTCCAGGAGCAAGAGGACAAACACTGCCCTAGAATAAGTGCTGTCAGGCAGTCTGTCTGAGCTCATGACAACCTTTAGACGGGAACTGACGCCCCCCTGCTCACAGCCACACCACGCTGCTGGCAGGGGTCCATTCAGCTGTCCTGATTACTAGGCTCCAAGCTGTGTCTGCATCAGATCGCACCCCTCAAGCCCACCTCCGTTTTGCTCAGTTGAGACCTCCTTTCCAATGTCTCCTGGGTCCCGATCTGTCCGAATTTCCTCTCTGTACCCATGAATATGTTTTTCATTCACTCAGCCTGCAGATTCTGACAGCTACCAAATGGCAGGCCCTGGTTTCAATTCCAGGATGGGTATGTTGAAAAGATGCCTCTTCTAGAAGAAGCAGCTTTCCTCCCACTGAGAAACATCAGACACTGATGACAAAGCACACAGCTTCATCTGCAACACCCACCAAAATCCATATGTGGGAGCCCTAACCCCATGCGACGGCATCCGGAGATGGAGTCCTGGGAGATTATTAGGGTTAGATGAAGTCATGAGGGTGGGCCTCGTAGTGGGGTTAGTGGCTCTGCAAGAGGAAAGTGATAGCTACATAGAGATAGATGGATGGATGGATAGATAAATAAATAGATGATGGATGAATGGATAGATGTGGATGGATACATAGATATAATGATAGGTAGATGGATAGATAGAAATAGATGATAGAGATAGATGACAGATGAATAAATAGATGGATAAATGGATGGATAGATGAACAGACAGATAGATGGACAGATAGATGGATATATATATAGATAGATGATAGATATGGAAAGAGATGGATAGAGATAGATGATAGATGGATAGATGGATGATAGATATAGATGATCAATGGATAGATGGATGGATAGATAAAGAGATGGATAGATAAGTAGATACATAGATGAACAAATAGATACATAGATGACAGATAGATGGATAGATGGATGGATGGATAGATAGATGGATGAAAGATGGATAGATAGATGAATAGATAAGTAGATAGATAGAGATAGAGATGTATAGATATGATGCAAACACACAGTAAGAGGACAGCTATCTGCAAGCCAGGAAGGGAACCCTCCCCAGAAAATGATCCAGTCAGGCTGGGTGACATGGCATACACCTGTAATTCCAGTGGCTCAGGAGGCTGAGGCAGGAGGATGGCAAGTTCAAGACCAGCCTTAGCAACTTAGTGAGACCCTAAGCAACTTAGCATGACCCTATCTCAAAATAAAAAATAAAAAGGGCTGGAGATATTGCTCAGTGGTTAAGCACCCCTGGGTTCAATCCCTGGTACTAAAAAAATAAAAACTAAAAAAAACACCACCTTGATCTTGGGGCTCTCGGCCTCCACAACGTCGAGAGACAATCCTTTGCTATTTAAGCAACCCAGTCTATGTATTTTGTTACAGCAACCAAGCAAACTGAGATGATTTACAAAGCAAATGTAAAACCAGGAACTAGTGCTCGAGCTCCCAGCTCCCCCAGGCCTATGGGTCTGCGATGCTGGGCAGAGCTGAAGAGTCCTCACCTGTGGCGTGTGCGGCCTCCACCGCTGCTGGGAGGACCTAGGTGCATGCAACGAGTCTCTTGTCACTGATACCAACACTTTGCTTTTGCCATTTTCTGCTCATTTTTACAAAATAATAAGAGCACAGAGCACTTCGAGCAGTCAGATAGTCCCACTAACACCATCGGGAGCTCATGATTTTTCATGTAGGGGCTACAAAATTTAAAATTGCTTTTGGCCAGGCAGCACTGATCTAGAAAGAGCCTCTTTTGCCCACCCTCTCTGAGCTTCTGCCCAACAACCCACCCTCAGCAATTCCTGCAGTGCCGTGGGAAAACTCGTCTAGGGACTCATTGCTCTGAGCCAGAGAGCTGCAGCTGCTAGGGGAGCCGTCTGGGAGGAACAAGGCTCAACTATGCCAAGTCATTCTTCATAGCAGTACCAGTGCCATGGGGCCAGCGGGGCAGCCCGGATCCCAGAGATGCCAGCCGTGCTCCAGTGCCTTCTGTCTGGGGCTCTCCAGTCCTCTCTCGTCTCCCCTGCCCATCATGGGTGACAGGTAATTAGCAGGGCCAGCTGGCAGTCTCCACTGGGCACTGCCGCCAGAGAGCCGGCAGCTGGCTTGCAATTACCGGCATCCTGGCTGAGCCTTCCAGAGCACTCTGCAGAGCTCCTCCCACGAGCTGGCTCGGGGGTGGCGGCCTGTCACCTCTCCAGTCTCCGGGAGCCTCTAGGCAAGGACAACCCAGAGAAGAAAGCTTGCAGTGTGCTTACCTGTCACAGACTTCCCTTGGTAAACACCACGCAGTGGGGCAGAAGGCACAGGGAGGTGGCATTGGAACAGCCCCTCCCGAGCCAGGTACTCGTGTCCTGAGAACATTTCCCAGCACCAGCAGCCCATGCTTCCAGGACCACAAAGCTTGCCCAGGGCAAATCCAGGCCACTTTGGAAATCTGTTGAAAATGATGCTTGAAAATTCACCAACTGTGGTCACTTGAAGCCAGTGTGGCCCTGGGGAAATGGGAGTCAGGGCCAGTTCTTCCAGTGGCAGCCGGTCCAGGGAGGCTGGGCTGAGAAAGATCTGCAGGGTCGCAGGAAGAGCCTGGGTCTCCCTGGTGTAGATGGGTTTTGAGAGCAGCCTGCAGCTCATGGGAATCAAGGGAGGAGTGCTGTACAGGGCTTAACATCGCAAACGCTCAGCAAATGTCACATTAAAAGCTGAGGACTGCTGCAGGGTGGAGGCCAGTGGGAAGGGGAGGCTGACCTCCGCACCTCCTGATGAGGGCTCTGCTCTGGGGGCTGCTGGAGGAGGAACACGGCCCATGGTGTGCTCAGAACCGGTGTGCTGAGTATCAGGGTAGGCGCAAGTACACGGGTTCAAACCCCAGCACCTACATACACAACTAAGTGTCAGAGCAACGAAAGCCACGTGAAAAACTCAATAAAAACGGATTCTCTCTCTCTGTCTCTCTCTCCTCTCACTGTCCTTCTCTCTTAAAAAAAAAAAAAAAGCCAGCAAACTGAAATATAAAGGCATGAGCAAGCAGGTGGCGAGTGTAGACCTAGCCCTCCAGGAGGAACCCAACAGGGCCCTGGAGGCAGGTCTGGGTGCTCTGTTAAAGGAGAGGGCTCTGCTCTGGGCGGGGAGCCTGGGTAAGAGCAGGAGTCCTTGCTGCCCTGAGGGCAGAGGCGTCCCAGAACCACCAGGTGCATGCCAGGCCCTGTCCAGAAAGCAGGGAAAGCTGCCTCCAGGTCCCCTGTTCCCCCTGCCCGCCCTCTGCCTTTGTCTTTTATTTGCTACTGAATGTAGCTTCCCCTCCATAGAGGGGTGCTCACCTGGCCAGAGCTGTCGTTGCAGCAGAACCCTGTCACTCAGCACACCACTGGCCATGTTCCCCCTCCAGCAGCCCCCAGAGCAGAGCCCTCAGATGGGGGTGGGGAGGTCAGCCTCCCCTTCCCACTGGCCTCCACCCTGCAGCAGTCCTGCCACCCCAGGGAGAGTGCATGCTCCCTGTCCTGGGACACACCAGCACAGGTCAGGGTCAACAGGAGGTGGCTCCTGCCACACTGCCCACAGAACTCCTCTTGGCCGTACATAGCTTGCTCTGTCCTGGACGCCAAGGGGTGTTTGCACACAATTCCAGCTCTTCCCCACAGCACAGGGCCTCTTTTGGGGGTGGCAGGCAGCATCAGTGGCTGGGTGGGGCCTGGGGAGCCAGGTGATCACTGGGCGGTGGCTGGGAGGGGGAGGCTGAGTCCAGTCAGCAGGTCCAGAAGCACAGGAGCACCCCGCAGCGCTCACCCTGGGGAGGGGAGGGGCAGAGGGAGGCGGGGCTGCCCCACTGCAAACACCTCACAGGGCCCTAAACCCAAGGTGCAGCAACTGTTAGGAGCTCCGCAGGGCCCTCTGATCCAGACCTGCGCGCTCCAGCCTGTGGTGCCCGCTCTGGGTGTGGGAGGCGCTGTGCTGCAGTGCCTCTAGGTCCTGTTTCAGGCCTGGGATTCAGGTCCCCCAGCTCAGCTGCCCCCTGGTTCCGGGGCCCTGGGCAGACTGGGCTCAGGGCTCAGTCTCTGCATCTATGCAACGGGGTGATGACGGAACGAGCTGTGGAGCTATGCGCAGGAGTGGGAGCGAGTTGGAGCGAGACCTTGAGACCCACTGCTGCCTGCTGTCGGCATGAGGGTTCGGAAGGCTGCTCCATCCCCCCAATCTGTCTTCTGGAAAATAATCCCCCCCACCCCTGAGGCTCGGGATCTTGGTCTCTCTTCTACAGTGTCTGGTGAGTGGCGCAGTAAGAACAATGGGCCAGAGATTCCCCTAGGACAGGAAGGGGCCCTCGTGCTGGTGTCCTTGCTCCTATCAGGAGCAGCCCAGTCCCCCAAGGGAGAAGCCAGAAGGCAGAGATATGGATCTGTCTAGCATGCCTGTCCCCTCCCATAAGCCAATGTCACTTCCAGGTTTCCTGAGAAGTCCCATCCACTCCCCCAGGAGGGCCCAGGTCCTGTACTAAGCAGTTGACACCAAGTGAGTCACTTCCAGGTGTTTCTTTCTGGTGCAGATGGCCTCTCCACTACATAGTGAGCCACATGGTGCAGGGACTGTCCTTATGCCCACCCTGGGGCTCCCAGGGCCCAGCCTCACCCTGACATACAGGGATGCTCAGTGGCTGCTTAAATAATTAGTGGAAGAGAAGTGGCTGACCTCTCCCCTGCACTTGGATGGGGTGTCCCCTTTGCGGGGACCACCATTGGCAAAGCGCAGGAGGTAGGCGGCCATCGCTGACGTGGTGCCAGAGCTGGGTCCACCAGGTGCACCTTGGTCCTGCTGGAGTACTCTCCTGGGCCCCACACTCTGCTCCAAAGGGCTGTGGCTCACGAGGTCCCCAGGAGTCAGACAACGCCGGAGGCCACATCTCTGGGCCCTGCAGAGCCACGTCCTTCTGTACGGCTGGTGGGCAACGTGGCCATGAGTGTCCCAACAGATGGCCATGAGAGAGGCAACAGGGCACTGGCTGGGCGGCAATGTGTCTCCCTTGCACGGGGTGGGGCGGAGGGCGTCCTTCCAGGGCTTTTGATCTCCCCTGGCTCCTCTCCCTGGGGCCCCCTCTGTTCCCCAGCTCCACAGGGGTGGAGACTTTTAGTTCTTGCGGGATTGGTGAAATGCACGCGCGCCAGCATTTCCGTCTTGGATTTAAACTGGGGTATTTTTCTTTAACTCCCTGGTTAGGAATTTCCCTCGCCTGCTGTTTTGGATTGCACAGGGACTCCTGTGGAGCAGACTCAGGCTCCATCTGGGCTGGGGAGAGGTCTCTGTGCTCAGCATAATCCCCCAGGGGTGTCTTCCACCTTGGTTTCCACCTGGGTGGGTCTGGATTAGGGTGTGACAAGTCCCAGGCTGCGAAAGCTGGCAATGCAAAAGTCCCCTTGGAATGGGGGGCGGTGTGGGGAGAGGGGCTAGGAGGGAAGGGCAGGACAGGTAGCCAGCGTCCACAGAAGCGAGGGGGGAGGAAGAGGTAGGCGCACTGTCTACCCCTCCGTGTTTCCTTCAAATTGAGGCCAAAATGCAAACAGCAAAGGGGTGGGGTCAGTGCCCAGCACACAGCCTGGGACCTCAGGTCTGACCAGGGAGAAGCCCCGGTCTGCAGCGGGGCATGGGGGGTCCTGCCACCTCCCCGCAGCAGGACCTCCAGAGGCAGGATGGCCTTTCCCTGCTTGTCATCTGCCTGCGGCTGGAGGGCTCTTGGCTACCCACAGCTTGGGCTCACAGCTGCCCCCAGTGCACCCGGCTGATTGAAGCCAGTGCAGGGAAATGGCTTCAGCCTTGAAGTGGCATTTTCCTGCTCCTTGGCAGGGCTCCAGGGCCGAGGGATCATTCAGGATCACAGAGGAGAGAGGCAAGAGGCTCTTGAGCGGCTGGGACTGAGGATTCGTGTCTAGTGGGCTGGCTCCTGGGGGCCACCAGGGGACGGATGGCATCTTTCACAGCCCTCACATTGTCCTTTATTTTATGAAGCAGGGAGGCAATGACAGCCCTGAATGGCTTAGAGGCTCAAGAGCCCTTCCGGGCCACTTCTCCTTGGTCCCTGGGGATCTTCAGTTCAAAGCCCACAAGAGCCTTTGCATATTTCCTCTCACGCCAAGCACCAGCCGGGCTGCGGGCTGCTAAATCCTCCCAGAGAACAGCGGAACAGGGCTTGGGAGATTATGTACCCTCTCGCTAGTGACCGGTGCCTGCCTCTCCTCATAGGTGACATTCAGAACCCAGCTCACACCTGACGCTGCAGCTGGCAACCCAGGGCCATGGAGCAGCAGCCCAAATGCCCGCAGGGTGGCCTGGGTGGGTGCACAGGAGGCCGCACAGAGGACAGGAAGCAGGACTGGCCTCTCCCACTGGCAGTGCCATGGTGACCGGGCACACAGCTGCCCCAGGCCCTGGGCTTTGGAGGACGTTCTAAGAATGATTCTTCTTTCTTGATATCAAGGATTGAATCTAGGAGTGCTTAACCACAGAGCCACGTCCCCAGCCCTTTATTATTATTGTTGTTATTTTAAATTTTGAGACAAGGTCTCTCTAGTTGCTGAGGCTGACTTTGAACTTATCTTCCTGCTGTCTCAGCCTCCTGAGTCGCTAGGATTCGGGTGTGCACCACCCCGCTAGGAATGCAATGTTTTAAATAATAACGCGCAGGATTTACATGGCCCGTCCCAGGTGGCAGAACCGCTCTACACCTTTGTGCTGCGCCGGAGTTGACACTTACTGTGGCGCTTTGGAGCAGCACCAGCCTCCCCTTTCCACAGGGCTGCATCCTAAGACCTCCAGTGTGTCCGAAACCAGGAGTGGTACTGAACCAGGCACCTGCTGTGAATGTCCCACACACTCACGGTTGTGAAAAAGCTCAGTCTACAAATTATGCACAGTAAGAAATTAATAGTAACTAATAACAAAAAAAAGGAATTATAACAATGATCCGTAATAAAAGTTATGTTCTCTGTCTCTCAAAATATCTTCTGCACTTTTACCTTTTGACCTAAGGGAGCCCCTTCGGACTTCTCGCTGGCACGCCTGAATCCAGAGCGTGACCGCCCCTGTACTTTGCGACTCTTCTTGAGTAAGATAAGAACTCTCGAACACTAGCACTGCAGAACCCCGGTGGTTCATCTGCCAATCCGTACAGCCACTGTGACCACCGTGTTGGTGGTGTGTACGGTGTGGATACGCTGGGCAGGGATGACTCGCTTTCAGGGCAGGATGCAGCTCAGAACGGAACAGTTTATAACTTAGATTATTTATTTCTGGAACTTTCCATTTCATATTTTCAGGCTGCAATTGAGTAAGGTTGACTGCAGATAACCAAAACCTGGGGTTGGGGGCTACCACGTAGCAGTCCCCACTTTCCAGAGGAGGAAGTCAAGTACTGGGGAGATTGAATACTTACTTGAGGTTTTCAGTCAGTGAAGGAGCAGAGCTGGGTTTGAATTCAGTCCTGTTGGGCCCAAGTCCCTGTCCCTAACCACCCTGCTCTATTCCTGGCTGGGAGAGTTTCGAGATAGTGTTTGCACTGTATTTGTTTTCTTCTGTGTGTAGCAAATTCCCACAATTCAAGGGTTTGAAACAACTCCCGTCTGTGAGCTGACAGAAGTTCAAATGGGCTCATCCAGGTCCTCTGTGGTGGGTCTTACAAGGTACCATAGAGGTGCTCAATGGATTCAGCTCTTATCCAGAGACTGCGAGGAAGAATCAGCTTCCAGACTTACGGAGGTGGCTGACAGAATTGAGTTACCTTTGGTTGCTGGACTGGGTTCCCCTGTCCCTTGCTAACTGTAGGGGCTGGTCCCAGATCCTCGCACATGAACCCTCCCATCTCCAAAGCCAGGGAAGACATGCTGAGTCTCCTTTCTTCATTAATGTCTGTGACTTCCCTTCTCCCACCAGCCACTAAAAACCGCTTTTCACAGATTCAGCTGATTAGGTCAGGCTCACCCATACAACCTCTATAAATTAAAGGTCACTCACTTTGTGCCTCAACTGTACCTGCAGAGACCCCTCACAGCAGGGCCTGGGTTCATGTTGGATTGAATAACCAGGAGACCGGCTGGGATGTAGCTCAGTGGCAAAGCGCTTGCACAGCATTCACAACGTCCTGGGTTCAACTCCCAGTTCAAAAAAAAAAACAAATAACCAGGAGACATGAATCTTGGGGGACAAGATTTAGAATTCTTGTTCCTGGTAAGCCATTGCAGGCCAGGGGATTCCTAACTCTTTTATTTGACAAGTCTTCCTTGAGCACCCATTGGGGCCAGGCACTGGGAAGATAGTGGTGAACAAGACTGGCAAGCCCCCTGCCCTACACCTCCCAGATCACACTCTGCTGAGGCATCTGCCGGGTCCCTGGAGGGGCGACACCAGTGGTGATGCCCGGGTCCTGTTCCTGTTCCTCTGGTGGGATGGTTATTTGTCCTCAGCTTAGTGCCCCACAAGCCCTGTTTGTTTCTGTCCTTTGTCCTGAATATTAGGACCGCGACTTGTTCCATTCCCTGATGGTCTCCTGTGCTAGTCACACTGACTACAGACCATATCTAATACCTCTCTTCTGATAGCTTGGCCAAAGCGAATAGAATTACAGTTGTACAGGAGCCTGCTATGTTCCCTGTCCCTGGAGGAGGCTGCTACCTTGACAGGGTGACCAGACCAGAGCAGGACACCAGCTGTGGGCTCACCAGCAGCAGGCAGGAGGACACCAGGGAACTTCCTGGCTGCCAATCTGCAGGAGTCCTGTGGCTGGGGATCCTGGGCTTCCTGGACACCCTCACTCATAAAAGCAGAGTTCTGCCCTCCACACTGGGCTCCAGAGAGCTGGAGCTGCTCCCCTCCGTGCCACAATGGGCACAGCCTCATGGGAATGTTCTGCTAGCCCGATTCATCAGCACCCTGACTCCCCTGCTTTAGGAATCAGTGCTGTTCTCCACATCCCCTCTCCATCCACCTCATGCCGCATCCCGTACAGACCCAAACCGCACCGGTGTTTAGAAACTGCTCCCAGTCTGACACAGAGAAACAGCCCGGAAGGTGCAGTCTGCTGAGAATTAGCAATTCCAGTGTCTTCTCTACACTCTTTTTAACGCTGACTTCAAATCTCAGCCCCTGAGGAGCTGACAAAGACCACCCTTCTCTTGACTCCGGGCTGGGTAGTCAGGACCCCGGGTCCCCATCAACCACACCTAGAAGCCGCCTGCAGAGAGTGATTGACAGGCACGCTCAGGGCCTTCATATGCAAATGACCACAAGGCTCACCTGTGGGAGCCACTACTTTGTCCCAGAGACAGGGAAGCTAAGAAGTGGGGTGGACACAGATGGGAACTAGGGAAGAGTTGCTGCGTGTTTTGCATAGACGTAAACCAATGGTTGTGGAGCTCAGTCTCAATGACTTACATAGAGTTCAGCCAATGGCGTTGGGTGCTGTGTGTGAATCTTAATCAAGGCTCACACCCAGAGCAATATAACCCCTGGCCTAGCCGACATCGGACCGTGTCCTGCTTCCAGGTGCCCCTGGGCCTTGCGGAGCCTCTGCTCTCCTTCCTTAAATAATCCTGCTCTTTTCACTCTTCCCTTCCGTGGTTGTCTGTGGATTTTATTCTTCAAATTCGTGAGACAAGAACCCAGTAGATTGGTGCTGAATTCCTGGGGTGTCCTTCCACATACCGCTCAACAGCAGGGGTGAACCCCAGCTCTCAGCTGGGGAGCTGCTAACACTATTTCAGCTGCAGAAACCTGCAGCCAGCCTGGATTCCCAGCTTTAATTGGGAATAGCTGCAAGCATTGGAAATGGGTTACTTTGACTGCAGAATCTGGGGTCAGCCCAGACTCCATTTGCCAGAGGGAGCAGAGTACCCGGCCTCACCTCAAAACCCCCACATCACTGGTACAGTGTGGCCAGGTCTCTCCTAAACAGCAGCATAGCCAGGGGTCAGGAGCAGTCTAGCTTTTGTTTGCTTAAAGAATTAACAGATCTCTTGGGAAAGTCAGTGACCTGTGCTGAGTGGACCCAGGGTCCTAAAACTGTAAAAGAGAAAAGACTGGGGCGGGGAGGTGAAGCCCACGCTTCACCCCCAGGATGGGATTCTGAGACTAATAAGCTAAGAGCTAAAATCTGTTGCACACTCACCCTGCATGAGCGTTATGTCCGTGTGGCCGGTGTCACCTCATTTAATCCCCACAATAACCCAGAGTGAGTGCTATTATTACCAGCACCTTAAAGTGCAGGAAACCATGGCTCCTGGCGAGTGCGCACCTGCTCCGGGGGAATACGCGGCGAGTGGGGACAGTAACCCCATCTGCCAGCTGGCAGCAGTGGCCTCCTTCCCCACCCAGCCTGGGAGTCCGGCGGGAGGGAGGCACATGCTCAACACTGAAACCGCAGGCTTTACCCCTGCAATATTAGCATCGAGGGGCTGGAACAGAGAGAGAAATGAGATCGGGCCTCTCCTGGGAGAGAGCGCTCATGGTTTTATTTGTTTTAATTTTCTCTCCTGATGAAACGTTTGCCACGGTTAGAGAGGCACCGAATAAACAGCTGGGACTGATGTTCTCCATTTCCTCTGCGGCTCCCACGGACTTTGCCAGTCCATCAATACTGCAGTGGCCTCTGCCAGGCTCCCGCTAAGCAGCCAGTGCAGTTGTGTCCTCCGTGCCTTCTTCTCCCTCCTGGCCATGGCTGGGCTGCGTCTGAGGCCCCAGGACTGCGGGGATTGTTGGGAAGGGGCAGGGTTTGGGCCCTGCTGCATGCTGCGAGGACTCTGCCTCTGGACACCTCCCTGGCTGCAGCAGAGGGTGCTGCTCATGCTGTGGGGCAGGGACCAAGTCCTCCTTGTGCCTGGGTAGGGCTGCTCAGAGGCACCTCCTGTGCGGTCCCCCAGAGCTCTCCAGGAGGAGGGTCTCCGACCACCCACGGGCATGTGTTGGACAGGTTCCTGCTGGTCCTGTCCCCACCCCATCTTGCTTCCTGCTCACCCACTGCCCAAACCACCTCCCCTCACAGCTGCACCCCAGGGTCTGCTCAACGTGAAGAGGCCATCCAGGTCAGAGTGGGTGCCGGGAGATCCAAACTACACAGCAAGGACCAGACACCTGGCCCAGAGCCGTGTGGATGACATCAGCCAGTGAAGGCCACCTACCCTAGGCCAGCAGTGGTACAGCACATGCCCAGCATGCCTGGAGGACTTGGCACTACAAAGATCCCACCCAGACCAGACCTGAGGAGCCCCGAATCGCAGGCCAGTGCTACTGAGCTATTGTATCTCTGTTCAGAGGTTTGAGGGCACAGCTCAGGGACACACTGTGATCAGCCTGCATCCGACTCAACTTCCTTGCTTGGTCGTTGCTGGTCACCCCAAGGATGAGGCTCAGCTGCTCGCAGGGCAGGGCTCAACCTGAACTGAGGATCATGAACAAACAGAGGAGTCAGCATGGTCCTTCCACCTGGGCACATTGGCACTTGGGTTTCTCAAAGCCCCTTTCTTATTCCTTTCCTTCCCAGACAGTGTATGCCAGCCAGCACAGTTCCCAGGAGCTGGGCTTCCCCTCCCTTCCAGAATGGTCATCCCCACCCTTGCTGCACCAACTCTGTTCTCTCTCAACCCTTTCATTTAAAAATCCATCTGGGCCAAGCTCAGTGGCACATGCTTGTAATCCCAGTGACTTGGGAGGCTGAGGCGGGAGGATCGCAAGTTCAAAGCCAGCCTCAGCACCTTAGAGGCTCTAAGCATCTTAGAGAGATCTTGTCTCGAAATAAAACATAAAAAAGGCTGAGGATGTGACTCAGTGGTTAAGCACCCCTAGGTTCAATTCCTAGTACCAAATAAAATGAAGTTATATAAAAATCCATCCAGGTCAGGCCCTTGGCGACCCAAGCCTCCCCCTTTTGCTAGTGGAGAGCCGTGCTTGGGGCTTTAACTTGCTGCTGTGTTAGAGGCTGGAGAAGATCCCGCTGGGCTCCACTGGACAGATGAGACTGAAGCTCAGATGGGTGAGTGCCACAGGGCTGGCGTGGCCCACCTGGGGCTTGACTTGTGGGCCAGTTGCTTGTGAACTTGGCCTCTTAACCACTCTGCTTTTCTGCCTCCTGGTGGGAGACTGGGGTGCAGGTATGGATGTGTGAGGCAGGGAACTGTTCTAACTTGACTTCCGACAACATAACCAGTAAATCTTTGAGCTGTATAGGGTGAGAACTGTTATTTAGTAGTGCTTGGCACAGTCCATAGAATGTAATCACTGGTAATAGTGTTACTGCTCTTCTTTTGCAAGTGGGGAAACTGAGTCTTGGCTTGCCAGAGGCACCCAGTAAGGGAAGAGCTGTCTTTAGGGACACCGTAGCCCTGTAGCTCTTCCTCTCTCTGCACCCAGGTTTCTGCACATCCTGCCAGTGAGCACTTGAACCCCCTTCTCTTCCCCGGAGCCTGTGCTGATCTCTGGAATGCGCAGGGCTTTCAAAGAAATGTTTATTCCCTGCTGTGAGCCCAGCGCAGATCAGAAACAGGATGTCGAAAAATACAAAGGGCTCAGGTTGCAGCTGCTGGAAGCAAGACCAGGGATCTTCCCTCGCTTCTCTGGAGAGCTCCTAACGGAATGGTTGGAAATGAACTTGGATTTTTCTGGGGCATGGGAACGAGGAGCAAGAAGCTTGGGAGAGCTCCCTGGGACTGCTCTGACTGTACGGTGGCCAGGGGATGACACGTGGACCCGGGCCGTCCCTGCAGTATCACGCCAGGACTTCTGCGAGGCCACGGTGTGGGGAGGGGAGAGGGGGCCAGGGACATGGTGGTCCCCATGCTCCATCTTCACAGAGAGCAGGCTCTGTGGGGGCGGTGGTTCTCACCAGAGGGGATCTTGCCCTGTGGAGGACAGTTTCTGGTGGTCGTAACTAGGGGCTGGGGAGACTGGCACGTGGCAGGCAGAAGCAGGGATGCTGACCATCTTCCCGCAGCGCATAGAGCGTGTTAACCTCAACCGGCCAAGGCTCCACACCAGCTCTGAACCGCTGGGGGCGGGGGGGGGGGGTGTCCCTGCAGAATCAACCCTGCGGGCACAAAGTGCATGCATCCTAAGCATTTTGATGGTGCAGAGTGACATTCCTTTGAAGTTTCCATTGGAAACTTCACAACATTACCTTAGGCCCACCCCCCATTCACTGAGCCACCCCCTTAACTGACGTGGAGCATCTATTGAGCGCCACGCCCGTAGAGCTCTTCCGTTTTGCTGTGACCCTATCCTCTCACTACTCGGCCTCAGCTTCCTGAGAGAGCTGTCCCCAGGACTGCCCCACGGAAAGTGGCTACTTATGTTCCTATGGCTGAAATTCCCACGGGAGGCAGCCTGCCGCGGTGCCAGCTCTGGGCTCTTCCCTACCCAGTGATCTTATCCCCATTTTGCAGGTGAGGAAGCAGAGGCCCTGCCCATTGGTTTCCGTGCTGGATTAATGAAGCACACATGCGTGCACACACTCGCGCGTGCACACACATGCGTGTGCACATACACGCACTCGCCTCTCAGGAAGAGGTGCGTGCTTAGCTTGTTGCTTACCTGCAGCTTACACACTGGCTAATCTCGCGGCCCGGGGGTCAGGGCACTGTGTGGGAGGTTAGGGACCTGCTGTAAACCTGGGATCTGGCAGAGGCCTGCAACTTCTCACAAGATAAGCCAGTGGTGTTGGGTAAAATCCACTCCCCACCTGAGGCTCAGCACACTGTGTGCCAGAGAAGCAAAACAAACCAGGACTGTACCAGGGCTGTTTTCCAAACTCTGACCCCCGGAGCATTGATTCCAAGACCTGGTAATGGATTTTCAAGACCCCCCCACAAAAAGAGGGCCTTCAGTCTGGTGTTGTGGGAAATGTTTAAAGGAAAGAATGCAGGCCTTATCAGAGCCTTCGAGGCCTCTGCACAGGGTGGGGGTTTCCCCGATCTCCCAGCATAGCTGCTCAGGAGCAGCTTCTGAGGAACATATGGAAGGTCTCAGAGCCTCATGCTTACCTGGGGTGCTGTTCGCTGGCACAACAGCTAATTGCACATTCAGCACCTCTCCCCTGAGTGGAGGTCGGCCTCCATGGTGAATTCAGGGTCGTGGGTGTCTGCTACTGAAGATGCATGTGTCACAGCCTCCTGCTGAGGTCTCCTTTCCACCTTGGCTGGTCCACACTGCTCCTCACACCCCTGCGAGAGCGCATGGGACAGGTCCCTGCCCCTGGGTGCACACAGGGGGCTCTGGGATCTGCCCACAGCTCACAGACAGACACTAGGATTTCCTGAGATCCCTAAAGCCCTAGGAAGCCCCAAGCCACCAGATTGAGAGGATCTGTCCTGCCTACTCCTAGGGGACAATGACAGCAGCAGGAAGAGAGCCTGGTGTCTCCTGGAGCCACTGAGACCAGGGACTCGCTTGTCAGCTGTGAGCCCAGGCTGAGCCCAGGCCATGCAGGCAAAGCGGTGTCCACTGGCCTCCTGCGTGGCCTCATTAAACACAGCAGGAAGGTGCTGTCCTTGGCCACGCTGCACATGTCGTCCCCGAGGCCACCGCTGATGTTAGCAGGTGCCCTGTATTTCCTGGTGGCAGCACGGGAGCACTGCAGGCACCGGGGAGGATGGGCAATGAGCCTTGATCACGGACACCCCTCTGCTGTCCTTCCTTTAACGTGGCTCTGAAACAGAAAGGGGTCCTGGGAGCCCGTATGCTTTGTCAGGCACGGCAGGCTCTCTGACACCTGTCAGGACCTGGCACGGCCACCTGTCTGCAGGTGTGGGAGCCGTGGATGGTGCAGGTCCAGGTGCTGTGGGCGTTGGGCAGGGGTCACCGTGCACTGGGGCTGTGCCCCTGCTGGTGTCAGCAAGCCCTGCTGGCCACAGGAAGAGGCAGGACCCTGGCTGTGCTCCTGGCAGCCGGCGCACCTGGGATTGGGCTCGAGGAGGAGGCAGGCCCAGGCAGGCTGGGTTCAGCTCCATCTGCCTCCGGCTTCTGTCTGGCATCTTGGCTTGGTTGTGCGAGACCTCAGCAGCTCCCTCCTCTCAGCAACTGCTCAACAGGAGACAGGAAAAGTGCTCCCCCTCGGTGGATGGTGGACGGGTCCAGGAGGAGCCGTCCCTGGGAATCTGTGGGCGGGAAGGAGACTGGAGTGGCCAAGACCAAGGGAGAGAACCACGCCACGCCCACGCAGCCTGGCAGGGTCTGGTCATCATTCCTTCCTCGCCCAGCGTGGCTGCTCCAGGCGGAGGTATAGCCCGATAAACTCAACCTGGAAATCATAATCCAAGACATCTTGGCCATTCTTGTCGATTCTCTTAAAGGTTAATCTGCTTTTCTCCTTATTAATGAAGGGCCTCGGAAATGCAGCCAGGGCTCTCCGTGTTTGGGTAGATTTGGGCTAATGGGCTATTTTATTTCCATGGTAACAGCTCCCAGTGTTACAGGAAGATAATTTTCCAGACAAAAGATTCGTGGGCCTTATTATTCTGCAGGGATCTGGCTGTGAAGGCTGGGAATGTGGGCTCCAGGGCTGCCCAGGCTCGCCAGTGCCGCCCATCTGGGGGGCACCTGTTTGCCTCTGGCCTTTGGGACCCAAGGCGTGATAGGGGGCTGCATTGTAGGAAATTGGCAGGGACTGAATGGAGATATTCTTCAGAAGACAATGGCCTAAATTCATTCTCTTATCAGCCAATGGGCCCAGGGAGAGAGTGGCTTGTGTTGTGAGGATTTGCTGCCGCAGCAGGAAACCTCACCCGCTGGGGTGAACTAGGGGCTGCTCTTACAATAATCCTCCCATGGAGGCCAGCTTAGAGTCCTGGCCTCTCAGATGTTCACCTACACCTCAGCGACTCCAGGGGGCTGGGCTAGGCACAGGAAGGACCTTGGAGTTCACTGGTGTGTTAGGGGACAAGTAGGGGGGCAGTACTTTGTTGTATGGGTGACAATAGGGATGACCTGGGTCCTGGGGGGACATAGAAGCAGGAAGATGGGAATTTGGCCAAATGGGACTGTCATGTGTGGTGGGCAGAATGTAGACTGCACTACTCCAGTGGAGCCGGTCACCTCAGAGGTACTGTAGATTTGAATATTTATTATGCATTTTGTGGACCATCCAAAATGAAAGGGATGTCATGCCCTAAATTACAGAAAATTAGCTCTGTGGACCAGCAGAGCTCCTGCAGGGAGGAAAGAAGCCTCTCCCTAGTAAGTGACCACGTCGGGGCTTGGGAGGGCAGACAGGAGCTCAGTAGGTGAAGGGAAGGAAGGATGGCTGTCCTGGATGCAGGAAATAGCACCTGCTGTCAAGTCAGCTGTGTCCCCAGGGCTGAGAAGAGGCTGGGGAGGCTGGCACAGCTAGAGTAAGGGGCAGGAGTGGGGGACATAGCTCTGGAGAGGCTGGCAGGGGCTGATCACCCAGGGTCGCATTAGAATTTCACCTGCCTGGGGCCAGAGTGTTGGGATGGGAATGAGTGGATGAACCAGGAGCAGCCACGGGAGGGGACCTTTGGTCAGCTATGGACACAAACAAAGTTAGTGGCCTAGTGAGTCCGGGGACCAGGTGGCGAACAGCTTTGTGAGACCCTCCCAAGACTCGCCGCAGTAACTGCAGCAGAGGCCAGGAAGCATCTCCCAGGTGAAGCTTTGTTGCAACCTGGGTAAATCGCGCTGGCTCCATTCTGATCCTGACTCACCCGGAGACCCTCGGCGGCAGCATCTTTTTATGCTGACGATGATTTCACGGTGTCTGCGCCTTCTCGCTGAGCATAGCTTCGTCACTCTTCCCCAGCATCCGCTGAGGAACTGCTGTATCAAGGAGGCAAGCACAATTCGAGCTCACGTGTCCAGGAGCGGCTGCGGGAGCATGGTGCTGAGAAGGATTCTGAGGCTGTGTGCTGACGGATCAGAAGGGAGTGGGGGCCGAGGCGGGGGCTGGAGCCCTGGCTCCGTGGTTATGGCGCTTGTCTGGCACACGCGAGGATGCAGGCTCGAACCCCAGCACCACGAACACAGAGAAGTGTCAGAGCAACGAATGCCACATGAAAAACCAAATAAAACATTGCGTCTCAGGCTAGAGATTTCTTAGATGAGAAGTCACAGGAGTCTTCCAGACCCCTCAGTCGGCACAGTGCCCCTCCCTAACATTTCCATGTGATTTACACACACCAACGAGTCAGGAGAAGCTGGGGACATGGGGAAGTCTGCAGACCATAGCGTGGCTGTCCATTGCTCGTGGTATTCTGGCGTTCTGCAACACGCGACCCTGGGGGAAAGTGTGTGTGGGACTCTGAATTGCTCCTTACAGTTCCTAGTGAGGTTATCTCAAGATGAAACCCTGCTTTAGGGAAAGAGCCCCACGTGCACCTTTTCCACCGAGGCTGGAAGGCAGGACACACCCCCGAGTGTGTCTGCACACCACAGTCTGCTCCTTGGCTCTCCTGCCCTGGTGCCACCAGGAGCTGTCTCTTCTCCCAGCTGCTCCTGGGGGACCTGTCCCCACGGCAACCCTCACAGGGTTTCTGGAAGTCAACATTGAACCCTAGATGTCCTGGCTGGACATCAAGCCACGCTTTTGGCTTCCAGATTCGTCCACTCTGCAGACACTGAGCTCTGGATGGTCAAATCACGAGTAGGGGGCTGCTCCTACCCCACAGCCTGGGCCTGCAGCGAGCCAGCTTCACGCCTTTGATGCTAAGACATGGCCCTTGCCATGAGGCCAGGAACAGCCCACGGAGTCTGTCACACAGACGTGCCCACAGTGCCCTCTGTGGCTTCTGCCCATCCTGCTCCATTTGCCAGTCTTCAGCGAGTGGTTCCTGTTTTCTTTGGGGAACCACCCTCCCCACCAGCCTCGCACCCTGCAGTCTTGGGGGAAGTGCACAGTGCTCTGGTTCTTGCCCCTGCTGAGGGGATCCAGGAGACCCAGGACAATCAGAGTTGATGACTGACAAGCCCTAGATTTTTACTAGAAATATTTAAGATGACAAGCTCTCTCTTTCCCACAAAGGTACTGTTCTAATAGGTGGGGCTGGGTGGGGCCAGTGGGAGGAGCCCCCCTCCCTTGGAAGTGTGTCTGCCTTAGAGCCAACACAGCAAGAAGCAAAGCTGAGAAACAGAGGTAACGACCCCTAAGCATCATTTGAGCACCTGGATCTAGCCATGACTGAAGGTGCCATATCCTCAGACTTTTCAGTCATGTGGATTACTATAATACCTTTTTTTGTTTAAATCAGTTTGAGTAGGATTTCTGTCATTTGCAATCAAAACTTATCTGGATACCTAGTATTTAAAAAATGAATGAATGAATGAACGAACGAATGTAATATTTGCTTGTGGTAGTAAATCCCAAAGAAAGGGACACAGGAGCAGAGATGGCTCCTTTGAAAGCCATACAGGTAGCCTGACAACTAGAATTTGGGTCTGCCCAGATAATTACAGTGACTGCTTAGAAGTCCCCCCTTTCCTCCCAACTGGGCCTTCTTCTTCTGCCCCTGGCCTAACTCTGGCCCATGGAACCCCACACCAGTGCTCCACAGCTTCTGAGGACAAGTGTAGGGCTCCCTCTGGTTATCAGAGACAAACTTTGCCCCAGCAGGATTTGGGCGAGACGTCAAGGAGGACTGTGCTACCAGATGGTGTTTCTGAGGAAAGTTGTCCTAATTCTGCAGTTTCAGGATGTGACAATAAATCTGTCTGGCAGGCTTCGGAAGTGATTTGGCCTCAGAATCATCTCTGTTAATCTCAGTGCTGCGTGCGTGTATCCTCGAGGCCCAACAGAGAAGCAGCACCCACGCGAGTATTTGAACAAAGGGAATTTCACAAGGCTGATGGGGCTGAGGAGCCCGCAGCAGGGAGCTGCCGGAAGACTTGAGCTCCCAGGCCAGAGAGAGCCGGGGAGGAGGTGGCAGAACCTGTGCCCAGGGCGAGTCGCCTGCGGAAGCTGGGCCGGGATGCTCAAGCCAAAGTCCTTGAGTCACCAGAGACCGGGAGAGGAGAGAGTTTCTGCCTTTTCTGCCTCTTCTCCCTCACAGCTCACAAGAGATCCACCCACTAATCCAGCCCAGCACCTCTCCTTGACCACACCCACCCAGCCCTGCCCATTGGCCACACCCAGCCCAACCCCTCCCACCGGACACCCCCAGTCCAGCACCTGCCACTGGCCACACCCAGCCCAGCACATCCCATTGGCCCCACCCAGGCCAACTCTTATCACCAGTCACACCCAATCCAACACCTCCTGCCGGCCCCACCCAGTCCGGCCCCTCCCATTGACCCCGCCCAGCTCAGTGCCTCTGGTTGAGCACACCCAGTGCCATTCACTCCCTGGTTACCAGCAGCCACAGCCAGGATCTTCTGAGCGCAGGCTGTAGGGTTATCTGGATGAGAGACGAGGACCAGGGGCGACTTGGATCAGAGGACAAGCATGCTGGAACTGTACACTGTTGCCACCAGGAGCTGCCACCTCTGGGTGTCCAGTGCAGCAGCCCCTTCCCACTCGGGAAATTATCTCCTGGGATTCAAGGAGATGTTGTCCCCAGGCCTCCATCTGAAATTGGGATCCAGTTCTGAGAGTCCTACCCCTGCCCAGAGGAGTGTGTTACGGCACAGCCACGGAGAGCTGTTCAGCAGTTCTGATGAGTTGAACTCGCATCCTCTCTACGCCCAGCAGGTCTGCTCTTGGATATTAACTCAAAAGCAATGAGAATATTGTGCAGAAAGAATTATACAAGAACGTTTTTAGCATGGTGTTCACAATAGCCAAAAATTGGAGCTGCTTAGAAGCCGTCCTCAGGAGAATGGGTAGCAGGATCATGGTGGCGTCACTGTGGTGGCACCCAGCAACAGAAGGGATGCTGTTTCATTTTGGTTCCCTTTCATTGACACTGAGCAAGAAGAGGCCAAAAGCTGTCCCATGGAGGTAGAGACCAGAGAGCGGGTCTTGTCGCAGGGGTGGGGATGGCCTTGAAAGGGACATGGGGGCTTTCTGCCATGAAGATGCTCTGAGTCTTGTTTGGGTTTGTGGTTACCAAGTGCGTATAATCAGCTGAGCTGAAAACCTACTGTCTGCATGGTGGTGTGCGCTCCTTTCATGTGGGGGGGACCAGAACATGACACTCTCTGCCCGAATATGACTCTTTGGATTAAGGGTTCCTGGAGCTGGTTATTTTGAGAACCGACAACTCTAGAGAAGTTCTGAGAACAAAGTAGAAAGAAATTGTCCTTCTATAAGGGACACTCACTTGGGAGAGGAAGTCTCCAGTTGAAAGGGTGCCTCCTGCTCTGTTACCAGGAGGGTGGTGGAGTCACCTGACTTACTGGTGGAGAAGGCACCAAGTCTAGTCCTGCAGAAGGAGCCTGTGTTCGGGCACCTCTCCCGCAGCCCCTGCACCCACCCTCCCTTCCTCAGTGGAAGGTGCTCTGGTCAGAGCCCCGAGCTTCTCCGGGAGTTGGGTGCCTCCCACCTCTTAACACGCTTCTGTGGCTTTCTTTTGTTGATCTGTCTGGCGGGGTCCAAGCTGAGAATTTAGAAGGATGGAGGGGAAATTGTTGGCCCCTCCTACTAGCATCCAGCTAGTCCTAAGTTTGTGAAAATCCGTTGTCAAGGTGCAGGGCCCTTTCATGCTTCCCCACTGGGTTTGGTGATCAAAGTGGACTGCCACATCCTGGCAGATCTGTAAGTGCACATTTCCACGCCCAGGCTGTCACTTAGGAGCAGGTGGATGGCAGGCAGGGTCCAAGGCTAATCAATATGACCTGGACCAGGTGTCCTGTCATGCACATGACTCAAGGACACCAGACAAACTCAGTGGAAATGGCTGATGGATGTTTCCCGTTAACCTAAGTGGCCGTCAGTATGTGGTCACATGACCACCACTTTTAAATACATCGCCCATGACAGCTGGAGTTCTTCTGCTGGCCCTAGTGAGGATCACTGGGGAAGGAGTTTAGGGCAAGGGCTGTGGTAGCCACTCCAGCGTGCACCGCAGCCTCCCTCCATCCCAGCCCACCTTCTTTTTAAGACTCCTGTGGTTCTAAGGAAGCCAGCTGTCCCCCCAACTCTGCTGGTGACCCAGATTGGGCCCTCGGTGCCTCTGTTCCCCACCCCTGCTACCTCTGCCTGCACCCTCCCGGCAGACTGGACTTCCTCCATGCAGCTGGCTTGGGAGCGTTAGGCCTGGAAGCTCAGATGTCCTGTTTGCTTCCAGGAGCTGAGCCGTGATGGGGACACCGCAGAAAGGAGAGAGGAGGAATCCCCAGAGGAGCCGGGCTCAGCCCTGGTGCCCTCAAGGCGATGCATCTAAGGTCAGCCCTCTCTCTGGACGGTGTGGTCACAGGATAACAAACCTCATGCACAGTTTAGGTCCATCTGAGTTGGCTGTGTAATTTGCAGCTGGCATTGTCCCAGCTACTGGGTGATGACCAGAGTGCCAGGATGGTGGACAGAGGCCAGAGGGGGTCTAGTGGGACTAGGAATCCAAAAGCCTGACTCCTGGTGGTGACCTTGAGCCACAGGACCATCTTCAAGTTGTTCAGCCTAGTGGGCCTTAGTTTACCCCCTGCACAATGAAGCCATTAAGCCAGCCCGGTCTCTACATTCTTCAGTGTTAGTAGTAGGGATTAGGACAGTAGTGAGTCATTGTGATCTCAGCTTCTGCCAGGGCTGTGCTAACAGCTTCAGATCTGTGCTTGCATCTGACTGCCCTGTCGCTCAGACCTCAATTGGGAAGGCAGAAGCCCCTGGGCACTGTGGAATGAGGGCTTTGGTCTAAGAAGCGGGAGAGGCTCAGAAGCCAGGGCCTGAAGGGGACTTGGAGCATCAGGCACAGCCGTCACCCTGTCCTTCTGGATCCCGGTATGAGTGGGGATGAGGGAGCTCGCAGGGAACACAGGACACTGGCATGTCCCACTGCCCTGGGACAGCGAAGGGGAAGTGGTGGTTCGGTCTCCAGGATCCACTGCCTCAGGGCCAGCAGAGTCCAGGTGCTGATGGGTGGTAAGGAAGAGGGGAGGCCATGGAGCGGGGGAAGCAGAGGCAGCTAGAGCCCCCGGAGCCTCTGCAGCTGTCCCCTTGCGCATCCAAGGGTGACAACACTCAGAGAGCAATGGCTGCTGCTTCACTTCTGCTCTCCAAGCTCCATGACAGAATCAGAGAAGGACAAAAGAGAGAAGAAGAGGAAGAAGAAGTTGATTTTGGACAACTCAACCTAGACACGGAGGCAAGAGGGTTTTGGGAAATGTGGTTCCAGCTTAGCAAAGTTGTCAGGGCAAACCAACAAATCTTCAGAAAGAGATGGAAAAGCAATCGCTAGAAGTTTAGAGAAACCAAACAATTTGCCCAAAGTTATTCATCGGGCCAATACTAGAATCAGCACTGAATCTAGGACTTGGTATTTTTGCTTTGTTTCTCTGACTGCATTTGATTACTTCTTCCTCAAATTTGGCTGCTTCTGATATAAAATCTGGTTGATGTCATGCATTACTTTTATCACTCCCCCCTTACTAATCCATGTCATCAGTGACCCTGCTCTTCCCCCTTCCCCTTCATCGTCCTTGGCTTATGGGTTCCTGGGCTCATGGTCTCATGGCCATCAGATGGCTGCTGCAGCACCTGCCAACACATGGGACAGGACAGCAACCGGCTGAAGGAGAGGTGTCCCTTGAGACTCTTTAATGTTTCAGATTTACTTTCCCGGAAGCTTCCACCCCTCTAGGTGCTTATGCTCTGCTGCCCCAAGGTGTTCCATGCCCTCTTCTTGGGACATAACAACCAGCAGGAGAGAAGGCAAAGGCCTTGGGCAGGCATCCCACCGTCCTCTCGCTAGTGCCTTCCTTTGTAACTTTGGCTTCAGTCGTCAGGACACAGGGGTTTGCTGTGCCTGACTTACAGTGTGCATGGAAAAACAGGGCCCTCAGATTGTCTGCACCAGCATCACCATGTAAAGGCCCCCAAAGCCCCCACTGGTCCTGAGCCCTCTGGAGAGATGGTGCTGACTATGCCCAGCACACACGTCCAGCGCCCACCTGTTTTCTGAAGTTTTCAGCCCTCTTAGGAGCCTTCATAGACATTTTGCTCTTGATGCACTGCCTCCCCCCATCCCCCAAAACTTTAAAACCACAGATAAGAGGCTGGAGTGGTGGCTCAGTGGTTATGGCACTTGGCCGGCATGCGCAAGTACATGAGTTCAAACCCCAGCACCACGTACATAACAAAGTCTTGGAGCAGCAAAAGCCACATGAAAAACTAAATAAAATTGATTCTTTCTCTCTCACTGTCTTTCTCTCTTTAAAAGAGAAAAAAAAAACCCCAGATAAATGTTTGTGTGCTATGCTTATCTGTGCTTAATGTGTTAAAAAGTAGGACTTAAACCCCCTCCACCACCCCAAGAGGGCAGTTCCTCCTCATCTGCTGCATGGTCCCTGGTGAGAGGCTTGAGCCTCCAGCAACCTTGAGCACTTTCTAACAGGTAGCTCTTCTTCCCAGTGCTGTGGGCGCTGGGATCTGCACAGCCACGCTAGCCAGCTGCCACCCATCCCTGTGAAGATGCCCAGCTGCTGGAGCAGAGGTCTTCAGGAGGGCGGCAATACCTACCTCCATCTCTGACGTGCAGAAATCTTTTGATTTTTCGGTGCTAGGGATTGGACCCAGGGCCTTATACCCTAGGCACAGGATCTATCCTGAACTGTACTACTGCCCTAGGCCACAGCCTGGCTCCTTCTCCTTAGGGTGCGAACCTTCATGTGCAGGGCTTGTGATAAGATGTAATTAAAAGTAATCAAGCATAATTAAAAGTTAGAGGGAATCCAGAAAAATGAAGGACTCGGAAATCAAGTGCAGGAGAAAGCATGCTTATTAGTTCAGATGGCTTGGTTGCATGTAATGGAAAGAAATTTGAGCTGGTTTCAATGACAGGAGGGACAGGGAGGGCAGATTTCACTGAGGGGTCTGTAGCCAGTTTCCTACAGTTGCCACAGACAGAAGGTGACTGGCACAGCACTGCAAGACCCATGTGTGGGCAGGGGCCTTTGCTCAGATGGCCTCCTCCTGGCCTATAGATGCCACCCTCTTATAGCATCCTCCTGGCCTGTCCTTTTGCACACACCTCCCTGGTCACTCTCTCTTCTTCTACGACCCTTTCCTATGCAATCAGGCCCACCCTAATGACCTCCCCTGAACTTAAGTACCGCTTAGGACTTCTTGATAGGACTTGAGCATCCACATGGGGGAGAGGGGACATGTTCATGTGGAAGCAGTTACAGGGGCGTCTCCTGGGCTCCGGAACAGGCTGGACCGCAGGCCTGAGAAGGGCAGAGACCAAGGCGGCTCCTGGGCATCTGAAACCACAAGCACTGGGAGTGAGGACAAATGAGGTCAGCAGAGAGGTGGGGAGGGACCGTGGGGAAATGGGGAACAAGAGCTTGCGCTGCAGGAAACTCCTCCCCTGGGCTGAGTGCTTCCATGGGAGCCTGGCACAGTGCTCTGCCCCACACAGTCAGGCGGCAAGTTCCGAGAGTCGTGACCTGAGTCCTAAAGGGAGTGGCCCGAGTCCCAACAAGGGTGGCCCTGCGTTCTGGGGGCTTGGCCTGAGTTCTGTGGGGGCCTGACCTCAGTTCCGAGGGGTGGGACCCTGAGTTCTGGAGGCGTGACCTGAGTTCAGAGGGGCGTGACCCCCATTCTGTGGGCGTGGCCTCTCATTCTGGGGGTGGGCCTGAGTTCTGTGGGGGTGTGGTCTGAGTTCCAAGGGGCATGACCCCACATTCTGCTGGAGTAGCCTCGCATTCTGCAGCGTGGCCTGAATCCCAAAGGGCATGGCCCGAGTCCCAAGAGGGGTGGCCCTGCGTTCTGGGGTCTTGGCCTGAGTTCTGTGGGGGCGTGGTCTGAGTTCTGAGGGGTGTGACTCCACATTCTGTGAGCGTGGCCCGAGTTCCAAGCAGGCATGATCTGAAGCCTTCAGAGACTAGACAAGGTTGGACTTGGACTGCCTCCTGGCTCAGCCCTGATTGGCCACCTGGGGCCAGAGGGACAAAGGAGAGGGGTGTCAGTGGCAACACAGCTGCTGAGTAACAGTGACATGTGTGCATAAACTGTGAATCCCTGTGGGGTCCGAGTAAAGTGCTGAGGGCTTTCCAGTGTGTGTGTGTCACTGGTGGGAAGTGGCTGCCACTGCGTCTCGCAGAGAGAATGAGATGAAGTAGGCCTCGCTGAAGCGCGTTGCAGCGGAGGATGGGAGGCAGGCTGCAGGAGGCTGCCCGGTGTGGGTCCTGTCCAGTCGAGTCAGCACGGGTCCTCGGCCGCCAGGCTCTGGGAAGACCTGCTCAACCATCCGTCCTTGCCTGGGCTCCCTCTGTCCAGCTCCGATTCCCAGCCAATTGCCTGGCCATTTCTAGCAGATCCAAGCTTGATTTGAGCTCCGTTAGCCAGCTTCACCCCCTCTCTCCAGAGGGCTCACCCCCTCTCCCAAAAGGCCCAATAGACCTTTAGATGTGGCTGACTCTGTATTAGGTGATGTTTTCATTTCAGAGAGAGAAAATCTCACTTCAGTGGGAAAATGGGTGGCGGATGCTAAATGCCCGGCGTGGCTGGTTGTGAATGAACGGGTGGGCACCCTCTCCATCTCCTCAGATGCAGGGGGCACGGCAGTTTGGGGAAGTAAATTAAATCACGTCCACTGGCTATTTTGATGTTCAAATCCATTCTAAAGATATCCCAGGACCCAGGAGGCCCTCCCTTAGCCTATCAACCCAGCAAAGGCTCTGGAACATTCCTTTAGTCAAAGGGCAGCAGCTACTGTAGAAGTTATAACGTCAGAAACTTACCGCCTTCTAAACGCCATGCGGACGTGTCTTTTGTGAAGTTATATTCCTTCATATAATACTTTACAGCTGACAGAGTAGACAGGGTGTTTTCGGACCTGTCATTCAGTGGAATAAGTTTGTGGCAGCCCGGTGCATGCCAGGAACCATCCTAAGAGTGGGGAGAAGGCTCTTGCTTTTGCTGATCTATGTGCAACCATGGGAGGGAGAGGCAGAAGCGTGAGTGAAAAGACCAGTGAGCAAAGTCGTGGACAGTCAGGTGTGGACTCACCAGAGAATGTTCTGGAACATCGTCAGAACTGGGGGCAGTTCTACCCCCACAGAACGCCTGGCAATGCCTGGGGTTGTTTTGGCTTTTTACACTGGGGAGCTGCTTTTGACATCCAGTGAACAGAGGCCAGGAAGCTGCTGAACACCCTGTAACATACCGGACCCAGGTCAGACCCACAGCCCCCAGTCCCCAGCGTCAACAGTGCCAAGGATGAAACCCTACCAGACCAACAGAACAGGTCCAAACAGAAAAGCAAGAGAGCTGCAGGAAACGAGAAGGAAATGGAGACTCTGAGTGTATTAATCAGCGCTGTTGACGGGGCGCTGTGACCCCCAGCAGCGCCGCGCTGGGAACAGGTGTTTTGTTGCTGACAGCTCAGGGCCCTCAGGGCCAGCGCTGCGCCTGCTGCAGGTGGGCAGGCCTGGCTTCTGAGGCTGGGTGGGCTGAAAGTCTGCTCTGCAGCCTCCCACCTAGGGCACATCCGTCTGGTAGGTCCCAGAAGCACCAGGGGTCAGACTGATGCACACAGCTCATCTGTATTCCAGGGATCTGCCACCAGCTAAGGGGAGTCCTCCAGCCAAGTCCAAGGACAGAAATCCCCTCTGCCATGGAAAACTGTGCCAGGGCCATTCTGGAAGGTTAAGAAGCGACCACAGTGATCCACACTCTCACTTGGTTTGGGGGTGATGGGAATGGAGAGTTCTATTGTAAATGTAGCGAGAAATCCTTGATGGCTTTATGGAGGGACATGATCATGTGACACTGAGCGGTGGTAAATGGCTGCTTTGTGAAGAGTGGGTTGTAGGAAGCCCAAGGAAAACAGGGCATGTTGTATAGAACAGGGGAGACACGGCCTCTTGGACCAAGCTGGGGGCAGTGGAGGTGAACCCTGGAGTGCATCTCAGAAGCAGAACCGTCCAGCACACCAGAGGTTTTGGAATTTGAGAAAGGGGAAAAATCAGGGATGACTATCCAAACTGTGGTTTTAACGTCCTCAGCAAAACTCATGTTGGAACTTAATCCCTGCCGTGGGTCTTGAGAGAGGGGCTCTGGCAGAGTCCGAGGATGGATCAGTGGGCTTATGGCTCATCTCGGGCGTGGATCTGTTATGAAAGCCACCGATTCTGTCCTTTCTTGTGCCTATCTTTCCACATGACGCCTGTGCTCCTGAGGGATGGTGTGGAGCCCCACCAGCAAGATGCCCGGTCATGTGGCCCCTAATCTTGGGCTCCCGTGAATGACCTTTATCCTGTGTCACTTGCCTGGTGTGTGGCATTCGGTGACCACAGCAGAAGATGCACTGTGACAGTGACTGAGCCCTGGCCCTGGGAGAGAGCGCATGAGGGGGAATCGAGCTTCAGCTCATCTTCCTGGGTGCACAACCCTACCAAGGTAGTTAATTACCTGCTTTCTGCAGAAGAGGACTCAGGCACTGAGAGGTGTGATGTCAATTGTCCTAGCCCCGGGAGGATTCGAGTCCAGCTGGTCTACACTGGTCTGCACTTTGGCAGCACCCTGCTTCTCTTCCCCTGCTGGGAGGCTTCTGCTCTGGAATGTGCTTTTTCCCAGATGGCACATTCTAGAATTGGTTGCCTATGTGTTAGGGCAGGGGGACACAGGGCTTGGACTGGAAGCAGGGCCACGTGGACCCCCGTGCCAGCCCATCTCCCAACAGGCTTCTATTTAAACTTGTGTCTGAAACTTCTCAGAGGACTCCACCCTGCGACCCTGAGCTCTACCTCCACCCTCGCTCCAGCCCCAGAGCCGCCTCTCAGTCTGCTCTGCCAGGGCATCTGGGCTGCTGCTCGCTCCATCTGCTCCCCGCCCACTGATGTCCACCAGCCACCATACTCTGCCTGTGTTTCAGGATGGTCCCTGCCCCTTCCCCTGCCGAAAGCACGAGGGGCATTTCCTCCACATTCGCTGTGAGAGCCTGGGTCTGAGTCTATTTTCCACAGCTATAACAGAATACCCGAGACTAAGTGATTTATAAAGAACAGAGGGTGCTGGGAGGCCTGAGGGCGTGGCTCTGGCCTCTGGTGAGGCTCTCCATACAGCACCGCCCCACTGTGGAAGGTCCAGGGTGTAAGGGCAAGAGAGAGGTGGGCTTGCTGCTCTGGTAGACCCACTCTCTCTACTTCACCCAGCACCCCGGTGGCGAGACTCTTCCATTCACGAGGGCAGCACCTGCGAGACCTAATTGCTTCTTATTGGGACAAAGCTTCCAACACCTGATATTTGGGGGTGAATTGGAGGTGCATTCACAAGAGTGGGGGGCCAGACCCCAGGACTAGGCCCCATGGAGTCTTTAACTCTCCAGCTGGTGCACTGAGCCTCAGCAATTTCTCAGCCACCACTGAGGGTCCCCAGAGGCTGCCTCACCCCAGCTTTGCTCCTGGGAAGCCATCTGGAGTCTCCCCAGGTCCAGGAGCAGCCTCTGCCCTGGAGGCGCTGGTTTTCAGTCTGGCCTTTCCCTGGTGGAGTGGGCGGCGTCCAAGCTCTTTACATGGTGGACCAGACACCAACCAAGTTTCTATCACTATGCTTCGGCTGCCTTTGCCACACGGTCCCACTGATTCACAGTGTCCCCAAGATCTTACAGCACAGCCCTGCACTCAGAAGGAGCTCAAGATCCTGTGCTCATGACCGAGTGAGTACCTGGGCTCTTTGCTTCACATTGATCTACCTAGCTAGGAGAGAAACGCATTGCCTCCCAAAAATCCTTTCTAGAATGTCAATGTCCACCCTGAAGGTCATCCTCCAAGCCACCAAGATGGTTGATGGAAGAGGAATGGCCCAGGCTGCCAGCCGTAGGTGCTGAGGGCGGCTTATCTACCTCAGCTAAGGGAGAGGTCCCTCCCCAGCTGCTGGGGGCTAAGAAGGACAAAGGGACACTTCCAGTGACCGCTCAGAAATGCTGTGGGCCTCTGTTAGGAACATGGACTCGAGACTGTGGGTCAGTTCTGTAAATGTGCGTGGCTCGGTTGTGATTGACTACGTGCTATCTTCTTTCAAAATTGAAAATGTGGCTTAGGAAGAGGAGCTTCTTGGTGACTGACTGGGGAGGGAGGAGACGGGGATCCTTGAGCTCTCCCCCCACCAAGCCAGGACTGAATAATGTCCCTCTGAGGGCCCTTGTTAGGGCCCACGTGCAGTGGACAACTGGTGATTCGACCTGCTCACAGTCCCTCCCGCACTGGCCGGGCAACCATGTCCTCATTTTGCGTAGGGAACTGTCCCTTGTCCTTGCCCGCCCCGGGCAGAGTGGAACAAGCTCCACCCTTCTCCACTCCCCACACAGGTGACAGACCTGGTCAACTGGTGTATTTCATCCCCATTGTGAGCAGTGACTCACACGCAGGACTTTTGACAGAAATAAAGTGCTTCCCCTGGCGTAGACACTGGCCACGCACGAGCCTGCAGCTGTCCACAGCTGTCTCTCGTAAGCAACTAGTGGGACTTAGGGCTGCTTAGGACAGAGACCCCAAGGCAAGGACCTGTGGGCCTGAGCCTTATTTAGGGGGTGGTTCCAGTATGCATGATGGGCAGGCCCAGAAATGAGAACGGAAAGAAGTGGAGCAGAGAGCGACAATGAGCCGGTTGTCCCTGTGGGCAACTGAAGCTTGTCCTGGAGTGGACACTGGGAGAAGAGCGCAGGGCATGCCCCAGAGTCATCCCACCCAACAACAGCTCGTCTCTGAAGGTACTAACTGTCACTGGCTGAGGCCACTCCAGAGCCTTAGCACTCTGGCACTTTCCTTGCACTGACCCAGCTCCTGCAGCAGGAGAGAGCCCAGGGTGAGAACCAGAGCTATAACTGGGAGCCAATGTCCCCAAGAACGCTGTGCACAGGCTGCTGTCAGGACCTTCTGCAGAGACCGTCCCTGAGCCCAAAGCAGCACAGAGAGACCAGGACATGAGTGGAGAGGGAGAGTCCTGAGCCCCGGCTGGCCCTGCACCTGGCTTGGTCCCAGCCAGCTCTCTGTCCCCAGACGTCCCTTTGTCTGGACCTGTATCTCTCTCCCTGGACAAAGTGGTCCAAGATGGCTTCTACTCCTTGCAATGAAGTTTGCTCCAGGCACGCAGCTTTTCACTCCTTCTTATGAATACTGGGACATTTCTGTCCCGGGGGGTGGAATCTATGATGAACATTCCTTCAAGTCCGCCAACTCCGTCACAGGCGGGTTCTGTTCTCAGGAAAGACTTGTTGGATGAATGAATGCACATTGAAAGACCCAGCAAAATCCAACCCACATCTGTGTGATAGAAGCCATTCAAAGTGCCCTGCGGTGGGCTCTTGGAACCAATTCCTCCTGAAAGAGGTGACAGGTCCTAGAGTTAGCTCCTGCCACCTAGAAACCTAGAGCTTCCCTGCTTCCAGATGATTCCACAGCCTGGCTTTCCAACCTTTCCTTTAATTCTGAATCCAATAGCAGCCTTCCAATAAATTCTGCATTGTCCCTGAATGTGGTCCTACCTGTGACCCAGTCTGTCACCTCCACCCAGAACCTGGCCAGTGCAGAAATACAGAGCCACACCGTCCCCATGCACACCTCCTCTGTCGCAGGGTCGGTCCCCAGGGGCTGCGTCCAGGGGGACTGTGTCGCTCTGCCTTCCTGGCTGCCTCTGAGACGTGGACTTTAACAGATTAGACGCATTCCCCGCATGGCCCACGCTTCCGCTAATAAACGACTCCGTATCTATCATGAATGGTTCCAAGTCTTCCATTACCGGGCTGGGTACCTACTCACGAAGGACATTTCCAGGCGATTTTGTCTGAATTACATGGCTAATTGCCTCATATTTTCAGCTTGTGTTACAGGCCCTCCAAGTTAGAATGAGAGAGAAAAATGGTTCGTATCACCTCGTACACGGGGGACAAATTCACCAAGAGAGCCAGGCGCTGGAAGATGGCTGATCGTACATATTAATGGTGAATGCTAATTGGCTTCCAGCTTCCAAGTATAATTAGGTTAAAAAGAGGCAAAAGATAAACGTGGAAATGCAGTCGGCTGGCTGGATGCTCCAGCATCTGCATTTTCCCTGGGTCCATTCATTAATATCCTCCCATTGAAACGTGCCCGCGTGTGAGCTCCGTGTGGGTCCAGGCAGAGGGGAGCACTAGTGTCCTGCAGTCACTCGATACCTGGAGCTGTGCATTAGACACAGGAAGGGGCAGCAGGCTGGGGCAGCTCAGCGGGGAGCCCTTGCCTAGCATGCGCAAGCCCTGGGCCCCCTCCCCAGAATAATAAATGCTCCTGTGAAGCACTAGGCCAGGCGACGCATCTTGTGAGTTCTTAGGAAACAGGTGCAGAGATGTAAAAGTTTGGATCATTGGTCGAGATGCTTCTGAAGGCGGACCTGAGTGGACTTTTTTTTTTTTTTTTAAGAGAGAAGGACAGTGAGAGAGAGAGAGAATCAATTTTTATTGAGTTTTTCATGTGGCTTTAGTTGCTCTGACACTTAGTTGTGTATGTGGGTGCTGGGATTTGAACCTGTGTACTTGCGCATCCAGGCAAGCGCTGTAACTGCAGAGCCACCTCTCCAGGCCCCGATTTTTTTTTTTAAGAGAGAGAAAGAATTGATTTTTTTTAAAACTGATTTTTGGTTTTCCTATGCTTGCTTCTGTATGGGGTGCTGGGATTCGAACCTGGGTCCCTGTGCATGCCAGGCAAGAGCTCTACTGCTGAGCCACTGCTCCAGCCTGACCCAACTGGATCTTAAAGGGGGCTGGGCCTTCATCAGAGGGTGACATAATCCCCCTCTGCACCACGAAGAGGCACAAGGAAAGCCGGTTGGGGCGCTCACCCCTGTGTGAATGTCTACTTAAAGCTGGAAGTGGATGGTGGATTCCAGATCAGCTGGAAATGGGGGTTTAGGATTTAGGAGCAGAGTTTCTGGGAAGGTGGCTCCCGCAGGGGCCACGTGGGAAGCAGCCATTAGTGTGGAAGGATCGCTTGGTGACAGTAAGAGTCCGATTGCTCACCGCCTACTGCCCTGAAAAGGAGCCTTGAGCCCAGCGGTTCTCGACAGCGGTGAGCATTTGGTTTTGCACCATTGTGGCCGTTTAGGGAATCAGGAGCAGCCTGGCTGAGTGGGTCCAGCGCCAGGCCTCTTGGGGGGTGGCTGTGCAGACGTGGGCCAGGGTCCATCCTCAAAGGCAGAAGAGGCTGCATGGGAGGCTTCAGTTCTTGTCCTCAGGCTGCTGTGGTGTCCTGACCTGGCAGCTGGTGTCCCTTAGAGCTAGTGACACAATCCACAGTCACTTCTGCCCTGGTGCAGCCCTGAGCCCTGCGAGGGGGCCTGGCAGATCCCCGTGTTGATTTGGGGAATCTGAAACAGGGTATGTGTGCTCATTTCAGGGAGAATCCCAGGAAGGATTCTGCGGCAAGGGCTCCGTGACGGTCACAGGTCCAAGCAATCAGGGAAGAGGTGCCGCTAGGATTCAGTGATCAGGCAGCCCTGACAGCACAGTGGTTAGGCGTTAGGGAGGACATGCAGCTGGCGGGTCCCAGGGCAGAGCTGGAGAGTGCACGATCCTGCCCTCCACACCCTGGGCACTGGCTTCTCTCTCCAGGGCCAGCGTTCACCCAAGATGGGTGCTGGAGCACCAGCAGCTACTACTGAGTTCCAGGCTGGCCTCACACAGAAGCAGGGCAGGACAGAACAACATCTGGGTCAGAGGAGATAGCACCCTTCAGGGAGCCTGCAGCTCAATGCCCAGAATGAGAGCTGCGTTCAGCTACAGCAGAGGCTGAGTGGCGCGGTCTTTTGGCTGGGCAGAGTTAAAAGTTGGTCCGTTATTAAGAAGCAAGGGGAAATGGGTGCTGGGTGCCAACTAGAGTTCGCTGTCCCACCTTTCCATCTCTCTTTATGTCTCTGGACCGCGTCCTTTTTTCTCTAGCCCTGAGTTGCAACCTCGGTTCGCAGCCCCGTCCCTGCGCACACCCAGAACTCCACACAGAGGGTGCGTGGTGCTTCCTGCCAGCCGAGCTGTCGTGGCTGCCTGGCCACATGAGTGTGCAAAGGAGCCACCCCTTCCTGACTCTTCCCGACTTGGCCCCTTGTGCTGGGGTTTGGGTGTGGACGCGTGCCAAGCCCGACGGTAGGCGGACCAGGCAGCCTGGGGGCTGGCGCCAACTTGGATACCAGCTGCCCACAGAGCAGTTTGTCCGGGGAGTGTTTGCTGGAAGAGTGGGGAGAGGGGAAGGGGCTGACACCCGAGTGTCTGCCGGTTCCACTGTGGGACCCTGGGGTTTTCCTCTTACACCTAAACGTGGGTGCAGTAAGGACCTCTCCCAGCCTGGGCTCCCCCAAAGCAGAGCTTGAGAGGTGAACTAGGGTGCGGCGGCGTCTGGGCAGCGAAGCCGGTGGTGAGTGACAGGTGAGGTCGTGGAGTGCTGTCTAACAGACACCCCGCAGCTGGCTCTCCACCCACGACAGACGTTGGGACTCGTGGCCCCAGGGCTCTCTACGGTGTGAACAGGACAGCAGCCAGCGTTAGGACCAGCACAGCATCCGAGACATGGGCAGAGATGCATGCGCTGCTTGGCCCAGCGCAAGCTGGCACCAGTGTGTCAAAAGTGAGACAGAAGGGACAAAGTGGGAGATGTGCCTGAGTGGCAGGCCTTGCTGCAGAGGATCAGGAGCCCAGCTTCACCATAGCGACCATGGGGTGGGACACAGGGCCTCCCAGCAGAGGGAGAGGCCCCAGTGCTTGTGGCGGGAGGCTGCGGGGATACTGGCCGAGTCCTCGCCTGATGCTGCAGGTGGAGCTGGGGACAGGGCTCAGACTGGGTGGTGGCTGGGTTTGATTGACAGCTCCAGTGGCCACATTGGATAGAGGCTTGGCCAGATCCTGCTCAGATCTGTCTCAGATCCTGCTTCCTTTGTGAATTCTACAGTTTTAAGACACAAAAACTTTCTCAGCCTGAACAGAATCGGTCTGTGAGGCATAGATGCTGACCTCTGCCCCAGTTGGCACAGCAGCCTGGCCCCAGGGCTGAACCACAGTCTGCACTTGAACAAAATGTGCTACGCAGGGAAGGATGCCAATGCCCTGGGGGGCTGGATGGGGCCTAGAGCCAGCCCAGGCCTGGCTGATCCTGGGCCTTCTCTCCCACGCCCAGGCCCTTCATCTGCGGCAGCCTCATTTCCATATTCAAAGCAAGCCGTCCAGGGCCACACCCCGGAGATCCAGCTCCAGGGCGTGGTGGAGCTCTGGGCTTGGGGAAATGGAGCTTTTGGGGTTTGCAGATCCTGACTGCTATGTGAGACCTGGTGTCAATCCAGTGGATATGACACACCCCGAAGTCACGTTGAAAACGTGGATGCTCCGTCCCCTACCTTTTACAGTCATTTTCCTAAGTGCATTTGCTTGTGTTGGGGGGTCCTCTTTGTACCACAGAGCCTGTAAATTCTGCTTGTTTTCTTCTTCCCAAGGGTAATCTCTGTGAGTCATTGGGTGCCAGAAGGTGTTCCCGTGTCACCTTCCCGTAGAGGGAAGTGAGAGCACAAGACAGTATCACCACAGCCTGGGTTTGGTGCCTCACTCCCTGGGTTCACGTACCAGCTTCACCACTTCCTAGTTCTGTTATTTGGGGTGCAGCACTTGAGCACTCTGAACCTCAATCTCTTCCTCTAATAAAGGGGGGTATTAATAGAGCCAACTTCCCAAGTGTGTCATGGCATGAAATGAACATGTGGTGCTTGGAAGAGTGTCTGACACATGAGAGAGCACTACCATAATGACAATGACAACGATGACACACGGACAGCAATGGCAAGAACTTGACCCCCCGGGTGGGCTCCTCGTGTCCTTTCCAGGTTCACGGTTCCTTTGCCCTCAGGTCAGGCCTGCCCTTCCATTTTGTGCCTCTGCAGTTGGCGGTTTGTTGAGGTTTGGGACACGTGGATAGGAGCCACTCTCCTGGTATGGGATAAAATTGTCATCCCCTAGAGCTACGTGTGAAGATCTCTTTTCCTGGGGACATATTTTAGCCCTGATTCATCAGAAAATAGAGTGAGCCAGAGTCCACCCAACAGTGCTCTCCTGGCAGCAGGCCAGGACAAGCCAGGCCACAAGGGTTCGCGACAAAGTAGTGAGGCTGAGAGGGACAGGATGCTTTGCAGCCAGGAGGTTGGGTGAGCTTGGAATGCGGGTGCGTCAGAGTGGGCTCTGTAGCCAGGAGGTTGGGTGAGCTTGGGGTGTGTGGGTGCGTGGGAGTGGGCTCTGCAGCCAGGAGGTTGGGTGAGCTTGGGGTGTGTGGGTGCGTGGGAGTGGGCTCTGCAGCCAGGAGGTTGGGTGAGCTTGGGGTGTGTGTGTGCGTGGGAGTGGGCTCTGCAGTTAGGAGGTTGGGTGAGCTTGGGGTGCGGGTGCGTGGGAGTGGGCTCTGCAGCCAGGAGGTTGGGTGAGCTTGGGGTGTGTGGGTGCGTGGGAGTGGGCTCTGCAGCCAGGAGATTGGGTTAGCTTGGAGTGTGTTTGTGCGTGGGAGTGGGCTCTGCAGCCAGGAGGTTGGGTGAGCTTGGGGTGCGGGTGCGTGTGAGTGGGCTCTGCAGTTAGGAGGTTGGGTGAGCTTGGGGTGTGTGGATGCATGGGAATTGGCTTTGCAGTTAGGACCCCTGGTTCCACTAACTGTGAGATTCTGGAAATTTCCCTTCCTCTCCAAAGCTCACTTTTCTCCATTGTGTATCTGAGCTAAGAAAAACTGCATTACAAGGTTTTGATTCAAAGCAAAACACTCAGAAATGTTCCGTCTGTGCATGGCGCGTGTCAAGCGCTCGTGGCCAGTGGTTGCCCTGGGGGGTGCATAGCAGTGCCAACAGCTGTCACTTGAATTGACTTCGATGCCCCCCACGACTCTGGCAGAGCACAGGATGTCGTGCGTGTGTGTGGGCCCGTCATGATTTCAGCCTGTTTGATTGGCAGCCTGGAGCATTCAGGTTTCCGTAGCGATGCAGCTGTAGGCCCAGCCTCTTCCTTATCTGCATCCTGATCTGAGATAAGAAATAAAGGCGGGAGGCGCTCAGCTTTTGAGAGACCCAGAAAAGAGGGGGTTCCAGAGAGAAGGAGAAGGGCCTGCGTCCTCTGGCCATCTGTGGTCCGACCGTTTGGGGACAGACCTGCATTGTCCTGGCTTCTGAGCATGGAGAGCTGAGAGAGGCTTCCAGCATGAGCCTGGTGGTTAGATCCTGAGGCCCATGGGGCCTGCACAAGGGGAGAGAGCCCCAGACCTGTTAGCCTCCCAGTCCCCATCGCCCTGGGCATTGGAAAGCGCGCTGTCTCTGCGCAGGTTCTCTAGGAAGCAGAGCCAGAGGCGATGGTGGCAGCTGCTGTTGTGTTGAGAAGCGCAATCCCGGGACGGCAGGAGTGGAAACGGGAGGCAAGGCTGGAGGGCCGGGCAGCTGGGTGCATAGGTGATGGCCCCGCGTGGTGGAGATCACACATCTCCATTTCCCGTCCTCCCAGAGGCTGTGGGGAATGCTCAGGACGCAAAGCTGTCAGGAAGGCAGGAGACGCGATCCTGCAGCTCCTGTGTCCCTTGCCATGCTGTGCTGCGGCCCTGTCTACCTGCAGGCTGCACGTGTTGGGCTCCCAGGGCAGCCTGCATCTTGGCAGTGTCAGGGACCCAAGTGGTGTGCAGGGGAAGTCAATGTAAGGCACAGGCAGAAGCCACTGGCACCAGGTCACGTTTGAGTGGGTGACAGAGAAGACTCTGCTTGTCGTGGTGTGGATGTGAGGTGTCCCCCAAAGCTCCTGTGTTCGTGCAGCAGTGTTGAAAGGAGAAATGGTTGGACTGTGAGAGCTGGAACCTGATTGGTCCATCCTAGTTCTAGTGGATTACCTGGGGGAAACTGAGGCAGGCAGGCATGGCTGGAGGCGGAGGTCACTGGGCTGAGCCCAGGCAGGGTGCATCTACGTGTCGGCCCTTCCCCTTCCTCTCTTGGCTCCCTGGCCGTCCTGCCTCACCTCAGCCCAGAGCAGTGGACTCCGCCAGCCGGGACTGAACCTCGGGAACCACGAGCGGGGTTAACTTTCCCTCCTCTACGCTGCCCTTGTCAGGTCCTTTGGTCACAGGGATGGCTTTGGCACCCTGCTCAGGCACATTTTGCCTAGGCTCCTTTGGGTTCTGTCTTAACAGGGGCCCCATCCTGGGGTGCCCTCCAGAGCCCTGTTTTATAGGGAACCCCGCTGAACCTGCTTGACAAGAGCCCCCACCTCCACATCTGAGCTCACTGCCAATCTTCCACCTGCCCCAGGTGACGTCCGATCACCCTGGCTGCCTTCAGCAAGAATCCCGTTGGCCAGTTCACAGAAGAATCCTCTGCCCGTTGGCAGTTTCCCAGCCAGCATCTCACCCTCTGGAATCCACCAACCCGGCTGCAGCTGAGCCCGGAGTAACTGTGCCCTGCCGCCTGGAATGGGCATCGGAATGAGTTTTTCTCCAACAGTGGCCAACCGCACAGAGGCGTCTGGGCCAGTGAGATCAGATTCAGGAGTGCCTGATGCTCAGCCCATGGCCTCTGCTGCAAGAGGACTCTGGGTGGCAGCTAACGGCTGATATTTCAGGAGCATTTACTCTCCACTAGACCCGCTTCTAGGCTCTTTACCCTGTTAACCTATTGGATACCACTTTAAAGCCGTTTCTCAGAAAAGGATACCCAGATACCAAGAGTTAAATGAACTAACTCAAGATCGCTCAGCTAGTATGTTCTGGAGCCTGAACTGAAGCCCGTGGAGCTCCATCGCCTTACCTATTACATTCAGAGACACATGACAGCTTTGCCATCAGCTCACACAAGTGCACTAGAGCAACCCTCACCTGCAGCAAGTCAGGCCAGGAAGTAGTCGCAGTGTCCTCAGTTGCTCACCTGTACAATGGAGGTGAGGACACAGCAGAATTTTATGAGGTTAGGCATCTTGAATAAGTGGTCTCAGAGTGGAGTGGGGAGCACACACAGTTCCTGTGTCATCATTGTCATTTGGTGATCTAAGAGCTGAGACGGTGCTCGCTGCATTGAGTGCTTTTCTGGGCACAGAGAATCACAAGAAGCTCTTTCCCATCCGGACTCTGGTCCTCCTCACCCACCCCAAGCACGCAGCGCACCCGTATGCAGCGTTGGAAGGGTTGGGGTGAACACGCCCCGCAGTACCCTCTCTGTGAACCAGGACTGAGTGAACAGAGCTGCCGCAGGAACAGGAAAGAGCTGCTTGGGGAATGGCTGACCATTCGCAGGCACCAAATAAACATGTCGCAGCAGGCCTCATCCTCCTGCTAGAGCTTCGAATGCTGCAGCAAAACCTTTGAGTTTGAAAGTGTCTTATAAATTTGGTTTGAATGCTTGTGTTAGGTTTAATGTCCTCTTGTTTCTGTGTTTTATGGATCACGTCAGCTCTTCCCTGGAGCTTGGAGGGACCACTGTGCATTAGCAGAAGTGAAGGTCACTGACCAGGTCCCGTGGTGGGGAGACGCTGGCCTGGCTGTGCGCCCATGCAGGTGTGGAACATGGAGGTGCCCGGGCAGCCCATGGGCCCTGGCTCCTCTTGCAGCCCTCCTCTGGCTATTTCTAGAAGACGCCACCATCTCCATGTACAGAAGCCCATTTTGCACCGCCACCCACCAGTAGCTCACAGCAGCAGTAAACTGGTGCGGTGCCCGGAGCTCATCCTTGCACGCAGCGCGTTCACAACTTTCATCAATGTGAAAGCCGCGTTTCTAGGGCGTGCGCTCTCGTCACAGAGAGTTTGGTCCTGAGTGACCAAAACCTCCTCAGACTAGCAAAGCACCCCGGGGATTTGTGGGGCAGGCTCAGGGAATCTCATGGGAGCCCAGGGGCAGAAGTGACATGGCTTCTTTCCTAAGGGGACCACCTTGCAGTCTTGGGGACCGGGACGTTGCCGACCTCTCGTTCTCGTTTCTCTTCCTTTGCGGCTGGAATGTGCTAGGCAAGTGCTTTGCCACTGAGCTCCACCCCTGCCCAGCTTTGTCCCCCTTTGTAAGAAGCTGTGGTGGACATGGCACAGGGTCTTTGTCAGCCTTCGGGGAGGGAGCTGTGCCCAGGCACCAGCCCTGCCTCTGACTAACCCTGTACAGTCAAATTCGTGTCAGTGCTTCTGAGGCAGGAGGGGTGAAGAGGCAGAGAGGGGCATTGTTGAGCGTCACAGTGACCTGGAGAGGGACACTCCCGACCTCTAGCCGGTAGGAGCCAGGGGCACCTAGTGTCTTACAGAGGAAATGTCCTATCTGTACATCCCTCCCGGAAACCTGGGATCGGGCCGAGTGGACGGCCTTATCTTTGGGGGCTGTTCTTTTCCACACTCTGTGCCTGGCCACGACTGTGTGATGGAGACCCTCGGAGGGCCATTCCCGCTGTTAGACACATCCCATCATCGCCTTCCAAGGGCACAGGAGGGAGGGAGCAAGGCGGCTTGTGCTGGCCGGGGAGCTGAGAGGCACAGAGCCATCAGGTATGGAAGAGTGACCCACGGAGATATTGCAGTCCCTGCATCTTGGCAAAAGCCATCACAAGTGACAGTAGCAGCTGTAGAGGGCTGGGCCCTGGAGCGGGGATAGCACTGATTCAGACAAGAGCCTCGTGTCCATCGATGATGGACAGCAGTGTGAGCCACCTGAGGGGACTTGGAGGGCTGTTTGTTACTGCAGCAAGCCCAGCCAGTCCTGGCTGAGACGGGCCCCGAATCACCGTCCCTGACAGCATTAACTCACTCAGTTCTTCCCAACCTCATGCAGCCGGTGGTGCTGGGTAAGAACCTGAGGGAGGTCCAGGTTCCGTGACTTGCTCGAGGGACGGCAGGTGGTGGCGCGGCACCTCCCCAGGGCTCTTCTGCCTCCACTGTCTCTACGGAGCCGTCCCCATCTCCAAATGGCCGTGAACTGCTGTGCTTCCCTTCACTAATCCCACTTGTGATGTTTTTGGAGATCACGGTTCCTCATTCCTGTCCCGTCACTTTTGCAATGGCCAACGTACCTGCGTCTGTCCCCGCCCCGCCTTTTCTCCCCTCTAACATGCTGTTTCTAATCCATTATGGACTCGGAAACCAGATAATTAGGCTTGTTGAGCATGTTATAATTGTGACTAATTGAGCCTGGCCACCTTGACAGCGCTCTCTGCTCCACCCCCTCCCGCCTTGCTGGCGCCTGTCACTGTGCGATTTGGTGGCCGTCCTGTCCATCCCCAGACAGCATTCTCTTTTCAGGGGCGGTAATGAGCCTCATTCACCTGCTCTCTGTCCCATCCCCCTGCTCCAAGCACAATGCTTCGCATATGCTAGGTGACTAATAAATATCTGCTAGACTATTAAGTAATTAGGCTCTGAGTAATGGCCCAAGAGCGCGCCTGTAAGTTAATTAGATGGGCTTTGCTCCCAGCCTAGGGGACTCCGTCTAATCTGTCTGGAGGCCTGTGGGACTCCTCCATTGCAGCTTGGATACTTAAGATTATGGGACAACGGGATCAAGGAGCTCCATCCTGTAGACCTTGGCAGATGTTTATGGAGTTCTTAGCACAATGTGAAAAACACCAGCCGCTGACACTTCTGGCGAGTCACAGCGGTGCCAGGTCACAGCGGTGCCAGGTCACAGGAGGCGCTTGTGAGTGCTGACTCACTTCAGACCCAGCCCTACGGTGGCCGTCCTCCGCCCACAGCTCAGGAGTTTGGCCCACTGTGCGACTTTCCCGAGAGCTGGAGTTAGAGCAGCAGGGTGACCGGGCTGTGGGTGAACGAGATGGAGCTGTCCTTGGGCGGCTGACCCACCGGAAGGTGGGGTAAGGGACACATAAGCAGAGATCCATGAAAAGATTGCAGGCTGCGGTGAGTGCTCCGAAGAGCAAGAGCAGGGCACTGAGGGGGACGATGAGGCAGGGAGGGGGGAGCGCCATCCCAGGGGACCCCTGGAGAACACGCATTGCTCGTTTGTCCTGTGTGGCAAGCCGCTGCAAGCGTGGCTTACAACAAGCGCAAGCCAGCTGCGTGGCGCACCCGTAAGCCCAGTAATGGGGCTGAGGCGGAGGCTCCCTGGGGTCACATGGCGGGAGCCTGTCCTAAGCTGATAATTGTGGTAGCAGGTACTGTCCTGCCGGTCCTGTGGGTGGGGTGCAGAAGGGGCTCGTCTGCATGGCCTGGTCAGCATCCCATCAGGTCACATCAAGAGGCTGGACCGGGAAGGTGCGTCTGCTTCCGGGTGCTTCCTGGCTCCCTGGTCGGGGGGGTGGACCAGCAGAATGGTAGGAGGGAGCTCCCGGGGAGTTCTAAGCTCTGCCGTGACCGACACAGCAGCCTGAAATCCCTGAGCGGGCGGTCACCGCGCGGCAAGGAAGGGCACAGCCTGCATCTGTTCTTGGTGACGCTGCACCGTGGGGAGGTGGGGCCCTTTGCTGCACATCCCAAGGCGCACACCAGGGCCTCCTGCTCAGGTGGCCCAGGACAGCCAGCAGTCAGCATGGCCTGCAGAGTGCAAAACCAGGGCCACCCCAGCTGCGCCAGCGTCTGGGAGCCACCCTGACTGGAAACACAGAGGCACCATCCAGCTTCGCCGGGTCCACAGCTAGCACCTTCACGCTCTCTCCTGTGGTGGGCAGAAGGGCTGGGTCCCTCACCTGCAGACTCATTAGGGCTGAGTTCATGCCTGACCCCGCAGCGGGTGATGCAGAGAGAATGGGAGGACACTGCAGTGCCCTGTGGGCCTTGTCCTGGAAGCCACCTGCTGTCACCTCTACGTATTCTGTTCATTACAAGTGGGTCACCGAGTTCAAAACACACTCAAGCAGTGTCCAGCGAGGCTCTGCCTTGTGAAAATGGGCGTGCAGCGTGGACATGGATTGAAACCCAAAGGTGGGGTCTAAGTGACAGAGAAGGAGCAATGGGAGAAGCCGCAGAAGAGTTTTGGACAGAGGTGACAGCAGGAGGGGGAGGTGTGCGGGACCCTCCCCTACATTCAGCATGGCCAGAGCTTCCTGAGCCGGCCCCAGGGATGGCAGCTGCCCTAGAGACTGGGGCTCCTCCATCAGGAGTCACACAGTGATGGGGTCTGATTTGTGCTTTTGAACCATTGCCAGGGCTGCTCCGTGGGGGTGTTCTGGAGGGGCTGGAGTAGGAGCAGGGGCCAAGAGATGGAATCGGCATGCTGGGCCTGCTCTGGTCTGAGCCTAGCATGTACGGATGCATTGGATCAATTCCCTCACCTTGCTGAACCTCTTCTGTGGGATGGGGTGGCTCCTCTCTGTAGGATTGCGGGACACATGAACAGGGTGGGCCCAAGGGTTCTTTGTCAAGGGTAAATCCCATCAGGACGCTTCTTTCCAGCCCACTCTGGCACTACACCACTTCCAGAGGAGGGTTTTTACTCTAAAGGGGCTCAGGGGTCAGCAGTGCTGTCTTGACAGTGAGGTGTGATTGTACGAGGGCGGCTGGACGTTTCATCCGGGCATCTGGATGACCAGGGATCACTGCAGCCTGACAAACTCCTTGCAGCTACTAAGACTTCCCAGGCCACCCTGGCCATGTGGTGTCCACAGGCCTGGGTCAGTATCATGGGAATGCTGTGCCAGGGACTGGCCTTGAGCGTGACCTGGAGACCTGTGGTCATGTACACAGAGGCTGTGCCTCCCAGAGGCAAGGAGGCTTGGCTGGTACTCCTGTCTTTGAAATTGTCTCTCACTGTTGGATGAGTTACTGTGAGACTTGGCAGCTTGACCCAACAGTAGTCTGCTTGTACACTGATGTTCACAGCACGTGGAGATAGGGAAGCCCAGGGGTCCACTGACAGAGGAAAGGATGAACCAAACACAGGACACAGGCTCAGGCGCAGTGGAATACTATGCAGCCTCGAAAGGGAGGAAAATCCTCACACTTGTGCAGCATGGAGGGATTTGGGGAACGTTATCCTAAGTGACATGAGCCAGTCACAGGGGCAGATGCTGTAGAATTATACTTCTGGGAGTCACAGAGGTGGGAAGAAGAATGGTGATCCCGGTTCTAGGTGCAGAGTCTTGGTGTTGCAAGAGGGATGTGAACTGGAGATTGCTGCACCACACTGAATAAATAACGAGATCCTGAATGTACACTTAAAAATGGGTACGGTGGCAAATTTTATGTTTTTAACTAAAATTGGAAACAGGGAGGCCCCTTCCTTCTTCCTCGTTTCTGGGTCCCTGTCTTTGGCTTGGAGACACATCCTTCCAATCCAGGCTCCATCTCCGCATGGCCTTCTCCCTCTGTGTCCAGATGTCCCCTGTTCCCCTTAGAAGGGCTCCCGTCAGGGGGTTAAGTCATCCTAATCTGGTATCATCTCATTAAAACTCGATCTTATCTGCCAAGATCCCATCTCCAAATAAGGCTGCATTCGCAGGTTCTGAGAGGTAGGAGTTGAATGTTATCTTTTGGGGACACATTCAGTCTAGCAAGGATGTGACCATCTTCCAAGGGTGCCTTTCAGTGAAAGGACTGTCAAAGAATTTGGGACCCACTCGCCCTTCTGTTGTCCAATGACCCAGGTCCTGCCCCCGGCCTGCCTGCAGAGGGGGAAAAGGTGTGAGCCACACAGCCAGCACTGCAGCACCAGGTGACAGGCGCTCGGCTCAGAAAGGGGTATATAGGAGCAGCACACAGGACGCCTGCTCAGGAAACAGGACCGCCAGGCCTCTGCAGACCCTCCACCCACTAGGCTGTCCATAGCCCACTCTTCTTCAAGTACACCCATAGCCTCTAAGTGGGAGAACATCTGGAAAAGTTCTTCCTTTTTTTGTACCAGGGTTTGAAACCTGGGGTGTTTAACCACTGAGCCATGTCCCGAGGCTTTTTTATTTTTTGTTGTGAGACAGGGTCTCACTAAGCTGTTTGGGACCTTGCAGATGGCTGAGTCTGGACTCAAACTTGTGATCCTCCTGCCTCAGCCTCCGAAGTTACTAGAATTACACCTGTAAAAATTTCCCACTGCACTCTGCAAAAATATCTTTGATAACTGTTTAGAACTGGAGTAGTGATGCCCTCTTAGATAGTTTAGAACAGGCCAGACATCAGTCCAGGTGCTTCTTAAGACACTGACAGCTTTCATCCTGACAGTTACCATGGAAGGTGGCACCATCATCCTCACCATCTCACAGGTGGGGAAACTGAGGTGCAGAGAGCGTTGAAGAATTTCTCCAGGTTCACAAGGCTGAGAAGCAGCAGAGCTGAAATTGGAAGCTCAGCATCTGGATCTAGGTCCTTGGTCACAGGACCCGACTGCCATTCTGTGGTACATTTAAGTAAGGTAAACAAGCAGACACTATCTATTTAAATTTAGATTAAAGCTGAGTTTGAACATAGCCCCCTAAAATTAAGGACAGGTTAAATTAAGGTTGTTCTGCAGTCACCTTCCTGAGACAACTCAACGCGCTCAGGCAAGAGCAAGAATCCGGTCCCCCTAGTGGTGCCCACCCCAGTAAGGCTTCCACCCCAGCCTTGGCAAACCCTAGAAAGCCAAGGGCTGTGGACTGAGAAGCGCAGGGGGCAGCAGGCCGGGAAGGCAGACGAGACGAGTCAGTTCCCAAGTGCACGTTCAATTATCCCCGTAAAGGCAGTTTCCATTCGGGAAGTTCTTCTCCTGGTATTGATTTTCTTTCTAATTCCTGGCTCCTGAAACTCTGCAGCTACTTGGGACCAGAGATTCTCATCTTTCTGCACAGCAGAGAGAGCATGTGAGTGTGTGTGCGAGCGTGTGTGCTCCTTGGTTTGGAAGCGGTAGGTGGAGGAAGTCCGCTCTGAACTCACATGGACTGCCAGATAAATCCCCTTGATCTGATAAGCTTGCTTCAGCCAATCAGCCAGTGTCGCTCGGCGATCCCGCAGCCTCCAGCTGATGGATTTGACGTGCTCAGGGATAATTGGCGTTTTAATGGGAAAATGTCATGTCCTCAGGTGTCAGAATAGCAATAAGATGCCCCAAAGGCCATTGACACAGTGCTGAGTAATTAAAGGTGCGCACCCATCAGTTTTGGTCTCCCAGCCCGTCCCACGCTGGCAGTAGGGCTTCTGGGGACACCTGATGCTTGCCAGCCACGGCGTTGGAACTCTAATGATCAAATGCTCTCCCCGATCAGACACACGCACAAGAGGCACCAAGGACAGGCTCACTTGTCCGTCACTGTCTTTCTTCCGCCTTCTCCTCCAGGGCTGGGCTCGGGTGAGAGCTTTGAGAGCTAAAGGAGACAAAAGGAGGAATCTTCGGCTGACTGTAGGATCAGCTGAGTGCAGGCTTCAGTGGTGCCATTCTGTAACAGACACCGTCTCTACTTCATCATTTAGGTTTGCTCCCGTGCCCCCCATGGGTGAGAGTTTACGGGTGCCAGGCACAGCATGGTGTGCCCTTGGCTTGGTGAGCAGGGCTGGCGCTGCACCTTGAACTCCCTCCAGCCCTTGGCTTCTGGTGCCTGCAATTGTCCAATTGGTCCTTTCTAATGTCCCATGAGACTCTACCATGTACTCAGGGACCACCTCACTCCGTCTTCGCAGTGGCTGTCCCCTTGTGCTGATGCAGAAGCTGAGATCCACAGTGGGAAGTGGCTTGTCCAGGCGGCTCAGAAGTTAGAAATCAAGCTTCAGGCTCTCCCTCTCTCTGTCGTGACAGCTGACTTGGGTTGTCAACTTGACTGCATTAAAGGACATCTGGGGAGCCGAAGGCTCCGTCTAATCCCAGCACTTTGGCAGTTCCTGAGCCTACGCTGCTTTTGCGGAAAGGAAAATGCAGGGGGCGTGGGTTTGGCTGGAACAATCGGGCTGCCCGGGTGCACTGGGCATTGCAGAGGAAGCAGATTTGGATCTGGGCACGGTGGAGAGACCCACCTGCAGTTCCCTGGGGTCATAGATGGAACAAAAGAGAAACTGGTGAATACTCACCCTCTCTGCCTGCCCTGGGCACCAGAACTCCAGCCTCTCCAGCGTTAGACCCCGACTCAGACTCAAAGCTGCACCAGGCCTTGGGACCTGCCCTGAGCAGGCCACCAGCCTTCCTGGGTGTCGAGCCTGCAGACCGCCTGGGGCAGGACTTGTCAGCCTCCGTGATTCCACTTCCTCACCTCCCCAC
>PVKS010013210.1:0-51525 GCA_004027875.1 Aplodontia rufa | reverse complement strand
AAGCAGAATCCAGGCAACGTGATATCATACCCACACATCAGAGGTGACTGACAGCAAAGGCAGTGCGAGGCTAATAGCATATTGCCACAGGACCTCCCAAAATAGCGGATTTAAAGTCAACGAAGAGCCAGCAAAGCTAAAGCGTTCATAGAGGGTTTATATAGGGTTTATATAGGGTTTATATAGGGTTTCCCCAGTAACATTCTGAATAACTTATTTAAAATCCATCAAGCCTCAGTTACCCCAAGCTGTTTTCTGCATCCCCTTCTCCCTTGTCGTCTCTGGCTGTCCATCTCTCTCCTCTCCCCAACATCCCTGCTTCCTCCATCACATCTGTGCATTCATTCCCCTTCCAAACACAGGGTAAGAAAAGCTCCTGCCTCCTGTAGACTCCCTCAGCAGCTGCCTCACGTTCCTTCTCCTCAACTGAAGTCAGGCACGATAGCTCTTAGGACTCCCTGGATCAATAAAGAATGTGTCTTACTCTGGGGAGGAAGCATCAAATTAGAAATGTGCCATTCCTGGGGCCGGAGCAGTGGCTCAGTGGTTACAGCACTTGCCTGGCGTGCACAAGTACAGAGTATGAACCCCAGCACCACGTACACAATGAGTTTTGGAGCAGCGAAGGCCACATGAAAAATTAAATAAATTTCATTTTTTTTCTCTCTCCCTCTCTCTCTGCCCCTCTCAAAAAAAAAAAAAAAGGAAAAAAAGAAAAAAAAAGTGCCATTTGAAGCATGAGCTATGAGCTAAAGGCACCAGAGAACCCCACCGAGCTTTCTTAAGCTAGTGCCAGGTCCCCATTTCACTCTCAGACATGTCCTTATATTTTCTTTTTCTTATTTGCAATGAACAGGTCCAGAAACAACTTTCCCTTTCTTTTTTTAAGAGAGAGAGGGACAGTGAGAGAGAGAATTGATTTTATTTAGTTTTTCACGTGGCCTTGATTGCTCCCACACTTGGTTGTGTAGGCAGTGCTTGGTTTGAACCTGTGTCCTCATGCATGCCAGGCAAGTGCTGTAACTGCTGAGCCACCGCTCCAGCCCCAACTTTCCCTTTCTTAAAGAGAAACAAAATAGCTTTACAACCAAGATTTTGTGCTTGGGCCCCAGATGGCATGGGTGAGTGAAAGCCCCAGTCCTGCCACCATCACGGGTAATTTACTTCACATCTGCTCCTTATCTACAGTGGGATCATAGTACTATCTCCCTCCGAGAATTCATTGCATGCAAAGTGCTTAGAAGATATAACATCCAAGGGAAAACTCATCAAGAAGCAGGCAAGAGGGGCTGCAATGCCCCCCAATACCTTTACCCCAGCACCAGGTCTTGCCTCCCACTCCATTCTCCTCACCCTTTGCTAGGCCTCCCTACCCTGCTCACCTCCCTCCTCCGCCACCCAGTCCTGACTGCCATCCTTATCACATCTGCCTGCTCCTAAGATACTTGACATCCCAGCCCAGCAAGGCCAACACGGCAGGAGATATTCACGCTGGTGATCCCACAGCACAAGAGCATCATACCATGTGTCCATGGCCCAGAAAAACATCTAAATTCGAAGTGTGGTCTCCACTGAGTGTGGATCGCTTTCACCCCATCACAAAGTTGAGAAATCTGCAGTGGACCCATCCTAGGTCGAGGATCATCTGCACTTTTTTCTTGGCAGGGAGATTTGGCTCTGGTCTCTGGTGGGTGTTACCTTTCTCTCCCCAGCCCAGCTTTGAGCTTCCATCCTTGATCTCCAGCTAATCCGACCACCCTCACTTCTCTGTCCCTATTCCCTTCCATCACGCAGACCCCCACTCAGGAGCAGCTCACGGGGTGAGAGAAGGGGAAGTACTTCATCTGAGCTGAGGCGCTGGATCTCCTTCTCCACCCGACTGGTGACCGCTAGAAGTGTTTAAGGCAGAATCGTGCTGATGGCCCTTAAGCTGCGAACCGCGTGAAGACTGGATTAAGGAAGGGGAAGGTTAAGGGATGGGTGGATGATGCAGGGGTCCTGAGAGGGGACAGGAAAATGGAGAGACTGGGGCAGAAACCGACTTGGGAGCTACTGGGAAGTAGAACCCATGAGCACTGGAAACTGACAGAAAATATTCAGGAGAAAACTGAGCCAAAGATGGTCCTGCGGTGATGGTCCCCACACTTGCGCCACAGATTCTGTTAGACTTCTATTTTAAAAGATGGAAGTTTATGATCACATGATTTTGGAAAATGTTGAATGTTGAGTTTAAAAGGCGTCTCAACAGCATTTTTGTGGCAATTTGTAGCCACCAGTATTAGGGAAAAGTAGAATGAAGATAAAACCTCCCCCCGACACATGCCGAAGGATAAGAATATGTACCTGTCCCTTGAGAAATAATCATAAGGACCTGGGTTTGGAAAGTGCTTCCTTAATGTGCAACTTCACATCAGAGGGGAACAAGGGTGTTAAAGTGGCTCTGATGTTGGTGACAGTGGGCAGCAGGTGTGGGGAGGGAAGTGCCACTAACACAGACCTCCAGCGTTCAGCAGAGAAAGGTCAGAGATTTGGGACCCTGCAGTGTGGCACTCACACTTCAAAGAGGGAACTTTAGAGACCGGAAGGACAAGGGTAGACTGAAGACAGGCAGGAAAAAAGAATACCTCAGAGAAACAATCGCTAAAAATAATTTCAAGTTTGGTGAAAATCAACAACCGCAAATCCAGGAAGCTGAGAGAGAGGAAAACCAGGGCTAGGGGTGTCCAACTGACAAAAGGTGAAAGTGAAGAGGTCTTAAAAGAGCCGGAGAGAAGAAGAGGTGCTGCACCCGGGGAGCAAACAGAGGGAAGTCTCAGGTGCCTTCTTCTGTGGGCTGGGAGGAGTGGGAGCTCACCAGCACCCTTCCTAGGGAGGAGCCTGGGTGGGGTGGCACAGAGACATGCCACTGTCAACACACAGGGTCACGTCCCCCAACCTCTGCATTCTGCAAGTAAAGCCTGGTTTAAACCAGAGGTAGCAGAGGGTGGGAGGGCAGGAAGGAGGGTGAGCAATGTGGCAGAGCCTTGCAGGTACAGGACAGGGCTGCTCCAGGGCGGGCAGCTGCAGAAACGCCAGGGCAGCGAGGACAAAAAGGAGCCACCGTGCAACCACGAGCAGATCTTTAACCTCGCAGGTGCATCTCAACCTCCCACCCATTAGAGTCATCTGCCTGGGTCACCGGAGCAGGACCATGGGCAGCGTCCCTGGGCATTGGTATTTCTAAAATCTGAGGCTTTTCAATCTGCGGCAGGTGTCGCAAACCTCGGAACTAGAGCAGGAACTCAGGTAGCACTTCCTGACTGCAACAGTTTGGAAATGAGGTGTCCCTGCCACGCTCCCATCATGAGAGCTGTAACTGGCCAGTCCATCCCAGTGTGAAAACCCTGGGTTGTTGTAACCACTGGCAGGTGGAGAGGGGCTGGAGGAGGTGGGTCTCGGGTGTGCCCTGGAAGGCTGCATCTCCCTGTGGCCCTTTCCCTGTCATTCTCTGTGCTTTCTGGCTGTCATGCATGCCCTTCCCTCATGATGTCCTGCCTTACTCTGGGCCCAGATCAATGAACTCACTGAAACCATGAGCCCCTAAACCAACTTTTCCTCCTCGAAGTTATTCTTATCCAGTATTTAGGTCACAGCCGTGAAAAAGCAGAAACATTCACCCACCTGATTCTCAGAATCACTTTGTAGAGTTGGAAGCTGGAGTCCAGTAGGCCTGAGCAGGGCCCACATTAAACTCCTGCAGCTCCCCAATAAAGGCCACAACCTGGCCAGTAACAGGATTGTTCTCCTACCTCTGGAGGCCCAGAGCCTCCAGGGGTCAGCAGGGCCACACTGCCCTGAGGGTTCTGGGGACCAATGCTTCCAGCATCTGGTGACTCCTGTGTTGGGAATGCCTCACACGTTCTGCCTCTGTCATTCATGGCCTTCCACTCTCCGTCTCCCAATCTCTTGCCTTCTAAGCACACCTGTCACTGGACTCAGGGACCATTCATTTAACCCAGGAAGATCCCATCTCAAGAAAATTACATCACAAAAGACTCCTCCCAAATGACACCCCATTCACAGGGTCCAGGTACTAGAGCTCAACATGTCTTTGGGGTGGGCCCCCATTCCATGGAGGGCAGGCCCCAGGGGCCAATGGGGCAACAGGCCATGAGATGGCCCCACCTCCAGCTCAGCTCCTAGTGCCTTAGCCTCCTCATTCCTGGGCTGCTGCTGCTATTGGCTTTGGCCTTGTACTGAGGCTGTTCTTTTACTGGGGACAAAGGCCTGCCTGGGTATTGAACAAACATGCAGGGATGTGACACCACCTCTGTGCAGGGTCATACTGGGAACTCTCCTGGCAGAACTCAATTGGAGTGGGGCCACACTGCTCAGGGGTCCTCCACCATCTGCTCACACAACATCTGTGGTGATTTAATAGAAATCAGCACACAGAAGGTAATTCAGGTTCAGGAGGACATTTAGCCCGCTACAGTAGTAAACAGTTCAACTCTCCCGGTGAGAGCAAAGAAAGATGCCCTTAATACAGCTTCTGGAGCGATGGCTCAGCTGTTCAAGCGCTTGCCTGGCATGCACAAGGATCCGCATTCAAACCCCAGCACGTATACAAACCCACATATACAACTATGTGTTGGAGAAACAAAGGCTATATGAAAAAATAAATAAAATTGATTCTCTATCCCTCTCTCACTCGCTCTCTTAAAAAAATATATATCTTGGGGCTGGAGCGGTGGCTCAGTGGTTATGGTGCTTGCCCAGAATGCGCAAGTATACGAGTTCAAACCCCAGCACCCACATACACAACTAAGTGTCTGAGCAATGAAGGCCATGTGAAAAACTCAATAAAAATTGATTCTCTTGCTGTCTCTCTCTCTCTCTCTCTCTCTCTTCTGCAGCTTCCTGTGTGAGGGCCAGGAAGGAGAGTTCCCTCCAGCTGAGCCTCCATGGGCTCCAGACAGAAATTAAAAATTAAAGTAGGCTCTTCCTAAAACAGTGCCCAAAAACAATTTAATTAAAAATAGGAATTTTAAGAAGATAAAATATGATTTTAAAAAATTATAAGACCAAAAGAAAATCTTGACTCATAAAGCTGTTTCATTTTTTCCCCCTAAGAACCATGAAACCAGGCATGGATGACATCATTCGACAGATATGCTCCCTGGTAGCTGAGCGGACATTAGGAGCCTGGGATAGAAGAACCCAGCGCACTGCTCGGAGCAGTACTGCCCAGCCACCCATCTGCTTAGGGTTAAATGCAGATTATTTCATTGTTCACCTAGAAGCCTTCCTCAGCTATCACCAGTGCCAGGGAACAATCCCAGATGTGACTTTGGAAGTATCCTCAGGTTCTTTATAGAAATGATGTTATGAAGAAGGGTTCACAGAAACCAACTGTTCATTACCATTCACAGGAGACCTGTCTTCAAATCTGACCATATTTTCAGAATGAGAAGAAAGATTGAATTGTTTAATGTGCTTGAAGAGTTTAGTTTAAATAGATTCTGTCTTCTGGTCAAAATAATTTACAGAGAAAAAAAAGTAAAAGGAAATAAATCCATAGCTCTAAAGCACTTTTTAATTAATATGTCATTCAAATACCTTGTTTGAATTATATTGAGAAGAACTATTTGGAGAGTTTTTAAAGCTACCCTGTATGTCATTTTAAAACCTTGGGCTGGAGCAGTGGCTCAGCTGTTACGGCGCTTGCCTAGCATGCGCGAGTCTGTGTGTTCGAACCCCAGCACCACGTGCACAACGAGGTGTCAGAGCAACGAAAGCCACGTGAAAAACTAAATAAAATTGATTTTCTCTCTCTCTCACTCACTGTTCAAAAAGAAAAAACAACCACCTTGTCATAGAGTTTAACAAGCTCTGCTGTGGATTTAGCACTGAAAAGGAGAAATGGTTTCTCTGGCTGTGAAATCCTTACTCGTACATCGTGTCTTGCATGTAACGTTCCCCTTTATCAGTGTATCTCCTCCTGCTGCCCTCGCTCGTTACTGAGATCTTTCTTGGGGGAGTCCTGCTCTGCCCTGCACTGAGATTGCTTTCCATATGAGAGACCAGGAGCTCCTCTGTCTCTGATGTATGAGGGAGTTGGATGTCCGACTGCTCTAATCGCCCTCCTCACTCTGTGCTGGACTTGAGATCATCCAGCCAGGGGTGGGGGGTCCCCCTGTACAGCTCTTCTGTGCATGGGGGAAGGAACAGTGTAGAAATCAGCTACTACACTGGTAACCTACACTTCCTTTCTTCTTCTTCATTTTAAATGTGTGTTCGCTTTTTTATTTTTTTAAAGAGAGAGGGACAATGAGAGGTAAAGACAGAATCAACTTTACTTAGTTTTTCATGTGTCCTTTGTTGCTCTGATACTTCGTTGTGTACATGATGCTGGGGTTCGAACCCACGTCCTTGTGCATGCCAGGCAAGCACCAGAACTGCTGAGCCACCGCTCCAGCCCCTACAATTACTTTCTTTAGGGAAAGAAATCATCTAAGCAATCCTAACACTGCCTTGAAAGTCAAGAGTTTTAGACAATGATTTGCAAGTTATTGTCGTTGAGTTGAGCAGTTGGGGACACAGCTTAGAACAGGAATGAAGTACCGGTTCTGCCACTGACCCCACTGAGCAACATGGACAATTTCACTCAGCCTCCCTCTCAATTTACCTCCAGATGACATGGAGACCCAGAAGGGCAGTGAGGGTTGGAGGCAAAAACATCTCCAGCTGACGTGAGGGCTGCGATGTGCAAAGCTCAGTGAACCTTCGCGTCAATTACAATCACACACCACACACAACGCTTCTGTCAATGACTGGCTGCGTCGGAGCTGAAAGCTTCCCGTAGCCTAGTGATGTCCCAGCCAAGTCACACTGCAGCACACTGCTCACCTGTTTCTGTTGCAAACCTACTTCCCGTTGTGTAGATGTGTAGCACAGCCGATGATGGGTGGTACATACCGCTCAATAATGGTACGTGCTGGTTACGGGCTACGTACTTGATAGATAGACTCTGTAGTGACTTTAGAATGTTCTACTTATTTTAAAAAACCAGCGACTGTATAGCAGCCTCAGGTGAGTCCCTCTTGGCGGTGTTCCAGAAGACCTTGCAGGAGGTGACAGCTTCCAGCCTGTTACTACCCCTAAAAACCTCCAGTGGGACAAGACATGGAGGTGGCAGGCAGTGATATTGATGATCCTGACCCTGTGTAGGCCCAGGCTAATGTAGCTATTTATGCCTTAGTCTCTAAACAAACAAAAAGTTAAAAAACAAAAATAGGCTGTACCATACAGTGCAGTGGGCTCCACCATTTAGGTTTCTCTTAAGTGCCCTCTATGAAGTTTGCATAAAGATGACGTGATCTGGGGCTGGCAGTGTAGCTCAGTGGTAGGGTGGGAGAGGCTTGTCTAGCATGTGTGAGGTTCTGAGTTCAGTTCCCATACTGCAAAAAGGAGAAGGAGGAGGGGGAGGAGAAGGAACAGGAAAAAACACTTCACCTAATGATGCATGTCTCAGAACACATCCTCATCATTAAGCAATGCCGTCACTCTGCTAGTAGTGTTGTCTCTTGCCCTTGCTCTAAGTTAACCATCCACATTCACTTAGACAAGAAGTTTTGAAGTTAAATGCCACATTTTTCTACACAGCAGAAATGTGTTCACATGCATTCAGTTTTATTTTCCAGGGGCTGCCTAACCTATATAACCCAGTTTTCAGTGTCAAAATGCAAAACAAAAATACAAATTGAGAAACTGGAGGGAAGAATTTCAACAACAAACCAGTATTTAACTCTATTTAAAGCTCTGTTTAAAGAAAAAGTGAACCTTTCGCTGCCAATTTATTTTATCAAACACCATTTCCTAAAAACTACCTTGCTTCCTGATTATTTGCTCTCTATAACTGGCCTTCCTACAAGTTAATGATAACCATTTGTCCTGGATGTAAATATTTGAAGACTAGCAGCACTTGAAATTATTTTAAATCCAGGCTGTGAGAAAAACAATAATTGTGTTCTTATTTAGCAACGCTGAGCTAGCTTCGTAATTTACCCAAAGGGTACTCATCTTACAAAGAAATTCTCCCCATATTTCCTTTCTCAATCAGCCCATTATAAGGTATGCTACTTCTCTATTTTGCCATCAATTTTTAAACTACTGCATCAGAGATGACACCAAGAACTCTAGCCTGGATGATTATAATTAACACTGCCTCTGATCCAGGGAGGAACTGGGAGTGGACCTGGCAGGCAGTAGACAGAGGGACAGGGTGCTGATGTGTTTGTATCAGCCATGCTGGACTTCAGTGTCAGGCAGGCCAGCATGTAGGGTGCCAGCCGTGTCTATACTGGACCCTTATGCAGATCAGGACTGTACACCTACGTCATTCATATACCTTCTTCAAGTACCCAATGCTCAAAGCCACAAGAAAGGGAATGAGATCACAAGCACTACTCAGGTGCAATGGAAGATGGAGCAAAATAGCCTGGCAGACTTCGAGCTGTCAGTGGCATGGGGACACAGAGGCGGTGTTCGGGTTAATGGCATCTCAGCATTCATCTGGAACTATGGAATGTGACCTGGATTGGAAATCAGGTCTTTGCAGATATAAATAAGGTAAGGCTGAAGATGAGGGCATACCAAATTAGGGTGGCCCTGAATCCAACTAGAGCATCCTAGTAAGAAGGAGAAAAAGGACACACAGATAAAAGAAGACCCTGTGAAGGAGGCAGAGATGGGAGTGATGTACCCATAAGCCAAACCACACCAAGGAGTGCGGGAAGAAGCCAAAAGGGGCTGTCCCTAGAGCCTTCCCAGGCATTGGAGCATACTAGAGCCTTACTTTGGGTTTCTGGCCTCCAGAATGTCGCTCCCCGCAGGGTTCTGGAGCAGGGAGCAGGCGGAATGACCTCGGGGAACCTTAGCCATTCCCTGGGGGCCAGCAGGACACTGGGAACCGGGCGCCCCCAGGACAGGGTTGGGGACCGGGGAAGAGGAGTCGCTCCCCGCAACATTCCAGAGCGGGGAGCGGGCGGAACAACCCGGTGGACCTGGGCCGTTCCCTGAGGGGCCTAGTCAGGAGGGTCAGGGAGCTGGGAACAAGGGGGCAAACGCTGTTGGCCGGAACACAGGACCTGCATCTTCTACCGCTGCTGGTCTCTCCGACATCTTTGCTAATCTCTCCGGTTCTATGCGTCTTCTCTGCTTTCTTCCTTCAGGACAGGGCTGCTTGCTTGCTTGTTTGCTTGTTTTTCTCTGGCTACTGCTTCTCCTTTAGCTACTTCTCCTTTGGCTGCTTCCTTACCTGACTAGCTGCTACTCTATTTATCCATTACAACAACCAATAGGGGTACAGTGCAAACACATTTCTCCAATTGTAACAAATGAGTGGCCGAATAGCTTAGTCATGCGGTCAGGCAATTTGCTAATTACAAGCCAGCTGGACCCCTTAGAGTTGTTTACCACCAATTCTTTTACAAGCCAGCTGGGCCTCATGTTCCCAACACAGAACTCTGAGATAATAAATTTGTATTTTTTTAAACACCCAGTTTGTGTGCTTTGTAATGGTAGCCCCGGTAAACCAGCCCCAGAAACCAACACAGGGGCGATATGAGGGAGTGGATGGGATGCAGTGGGTGCTTCACAGGGATCAAGAGGAGAAGAATGAGAGGGATATCATTGGGGACCTTCAGGGGGACGCTTTCATAGAGCAAAGGGAGTGACAGTGAAGGACAGTGAGCAGCAGTGTTGCAAATCAGTGGTGCAACACAGCGCTCCTGATGCGCCCAACTGCAAGGAGAAAGGTGCCAGGAGGGCCAAAACGCAGAGGTGGCTGGGAGGGCAGAGGAAAGGATGCTAACACAGATGGTGTCACGCTGAAGGCAACCAAAGACATACGTGCTTGCTCTAGACTCACAACAGTCATAGGAAACATAACCTTTCAGTCATGGCTGATGGAGGATGGGAGATGGAGGAGATGGAGGAGGAGGTGCCTCCTGAGTCCACCAGTAGAAGCCTTGGAACGGCACTGGTGCAGTGCATTCTCCAGCAATTCCAGATGCCGGGGCCCTTTGCTTATTTCTTGTTTTGTTTTTTGCTGTGGTTGTTTGCTTGTTCATGGTGCTGGGGATCAAAACCAGGGCCTTCCACATGCTAGGCTACACCCCAGCCAAACGACCAGGTCTTGAGTGAGATGTGACAGGGTGAGATCCCATAAGCTAATGCATAATTCTTATTTAAGGAAGTTCAGCTCCATTACTGAAGAGTCAAAACAGTGAGGGCAGGGTGGGGGGAGCCATTAATCGTCACCAAATATGGTAGACATTACCATAAGTTGGGTAGGAGGAAAACAGGGGTGTCCCAGAGCAGTGACAATGAACAGGATGTCCTGAAGTGGGGATGTGGCCTGTGCAGGGCCCAGAGCCCAAGCTGAATGAGAAGAGCATCCCTGGGTGGGGGTGGGGGACTACATGGGTTTTGCTGCTCCAGTAGGAGGGGAGGGGGTCACAGAGCATAGGGGTATAGAGCCTGGACAGACGAGGAGGGAAAGCTGCACTCGCATCGGCTTGTTGGGAGAAGGGTTGAAGCTCAAGTGGGTGAGGAGGAGCCTTATGAGGGGGCTGCAGGGACACTGACCACATATGGAGAAAGTATGGAATACAAACATGAATGACAGGAGAAGCTACTCTTCTCACCACTGGAGAAGAGGGTTGCAAACATGAAAAGGGCTAAAACAAGAGAATATCAATGAGAACTCACGGGTGTTCATTCATATGGAGAGATTTAGAAACGTGGATATGAACATGTGTGTATACGTACCAGGGTTCTCTGGAGACATGGGTGCTTCCAGGCCTGGGACAAACTTTGAGATGAGTTGAGAATACTTTATGTCAAAACCCAAGAATGTTCTCCAAGAAAGATGGAGACATGTCCAAGGAACACAGGAAGCCTGCTGAAAGGGACTTGCTGGCCAAACCTGGGACAAGTGTCCCATCAAGTTGAACAGGGAGGGATAGCAGCACAGTATAGCTCCTGAGTCCACACTGATAATAGTGGAGTGATGGGAAAATGGAAGGACCAATGAGGAATAGGAGATGTATACTGCATTAGCAAGGATCCAAATGTCCCCTTCTTATGACACTATATAAATCACACAGGATTGGGGTCCACCCAAATGACCTCATCTTACCTTAATTACCTATTATGGAATAATGTCCAAATACAGTCACATTTTGAGGTAGTCAAGGTTGGAACTTCAACAGAATCTGGCAGGGTGAGGGCACCATAACTCAGCTCATAGAAGAGAATAAGCTGGCTACTAGGAAGGCTGAGGAAGGAGGATTGCAAATTTGAGGTCAGCCTGAGAACTGAATGAGATTCTACCTTGAAATGTAAAAAATAAATAAATAGGGTAGGTCCAGGGACCTTAGTCCAGGGGTGTAACTCAGTGCTAGAGTTCTTGCCTAGCATGCACAAGGTTCTGGGCTCAAGCTCCAGGATTACAAAATAAATAAATAGCAGAATTCCCTCACTAAAGGCTGAGGCAGGCTATGCACCCTCTCACTCCCAAAGGGTGCTGCAACAGGGTTCTTGTAGTGCATTTGCAACTTTCCTGTAAGAAGATCTAAAAAAAAATGTTAAAGAAAAATAATCAGTGAAGGGCATTTACAGTTGTCATTGCTGGACGGGTGAGTCAACCACGCTCAGCTAAACGACCTAGCAGCTCTTTGACATCTCAGCTCTGAATTACCCAAGCTCATCCATCTTTTTCTAAGGTAAATGTTTCTCTCAATAAAACATTCTCCAGTTGATCCATTGTCAAATGTTGGCATGAATTCTTAATATTCTGAAAAGAAATGATCCCGGAAAGGTAAAATATTTACAGCCTGCTGTCTGTTCTGCCCCACTTGAAGAAAATACTACCTGCATGCGCAAATTCTTTGGTTTGGGGAACAGATGGTGAAGAGCAATAAACAGATTGAAAAATCAGAAGGCGGGCATTGGAGCTGAACAGGTGTGAGAGAACATTCGTGCCCACAGGGAGCAAGTGCCTTTGTGTTCTTCTGACAAAGAACCTGAACTCAGTTTCAGTCCATTGAGTTCCAGATACATCTCCTCTCTATACCCACCAAGTATTCATGACACAAGGAGGATGCTTCACTGCACCTTATCATCCCGTGGGGCCACCAAACAGGAATGTCACATTGTTTTGACGCTATGATACCCTCTCCTCTGCAGGAAGCTGGTTTGAATGGAGAGGCCATACCTGGTTCTCCTACCAGGAACACCAGGGCCTTCCTCACTCACCTGGTCTAAGGATTGCCACAGCCCAATGCTCAGCCCCTCTCCTCCTTCTTCAGGTCCATCTGACCTTGTAATGAGATTGTAGTCTTAACTGGCATTAGCCCTCAGGAGACCCACTGTCATGCAACAAGCCACATGGGACTTTACACACTCACCTCCGCACAAAGTGGAGCAGGCTGGAGGGCAGGGTGCTTTCCAGCTGGAGTGGGCTATTGGATCAGGAATGTGTCAGTCACAGTCCTTGTCACACCTAGACTTCCCTAGTTGATTTGTCAGGGAACCCAGGGGACACCAGCAGGGCAAGGAAGTGAGACAGAAAAGTGAAGGCAGGCAGAGTGGGTCTGCCAAGGTGGAGGCCGCTTCAGGCCCTGAGATCCAGCCATCCAGGCCTCAGGAGGGTGCTAGGGGACATGCCTGGTGTGCTCCTGGGGAGCAGATGGAGCGTCCAAACTCTCCCTTGCAGCCTGCACTCACTGCTGGCCTTCAGAGCCGCTTGTCCTGAACAAACTAGAGAAAAAAAAATTTTGAGGCCACAATGTTAAATTAAATTAATTAAAGTGTAATTGAAATAAATTGACTTTGAATTTAAAAAATTTAAATCAGTTTAAATAATTTTTTAATTATTTTTTAAAATTTCTTTTGTTTCCTCTAAAACCTGTTGTCATTTTAAACCTATATTTAAAACTATAATTATATCTCCTGCTCTTTCAATAAGTTCTGTGCTACTTTTCAATCACCATTCTGTGATCAGTTTATTGACAACTCCTTTTAAGAACCCCACAGTGATTGTGTTTGGGGAATTAAAATCCTAAAGCCAAGAGCGGAACCTCAGGCAGTGGTTCAGAAGGCAAAAGACTGTGGGAGGGAGGTTTGAGGCCAGGATGTCCCCTGTTTTCCAAGTTGCTCTGTGTGGACCTCACCCCTGGGCTCCCTGCCACCTCCGGAGCCGGCTCCAGACTCCCCTCCAGCGCTGCCATTGTGAGAATGTCCACAAGGCACCTCTGCCTTAGCAAATTGAGCACAGCGAGCTAATCCTCTGGTTCTTGGACAGCCACACATGGAGCAGGCCTCATGGCTCCTGTGTTTCAGTGAAGGGGAATGGCTTTAACTTCTGCTAGGTCTCAGTGTTGGCCACAAGTTACATTTCTTTAGGAGTATTTGGAAAATCTCGTCCAGCTCACCTTGAAGTAAATGAGCCTTGATTCTCAGAAGGAGAAGAAGCCCTCTTCTGGAGTGTGGACAGCTGGCCAACTTGAACAGGACAATTTACTTTATTTACCTTTTATTTACTGTTCTTCTCTGAAGAAATACTAATGTGCCTGTAAGATTTGCAGCTCAGGCTTCCTCTCCTCACCAGGGATTTCATCTTTGCTTCTTATAGAAAGCAATGGCCTTCACTAAATTTAGTTTCTTTCTTTAAAAAAAAAGAAAGAAAGAGAAAGGGGACAGTGAAAGAGAGAAAGAAAGAAAGAAGCAATTTTTAATTAGTTTTTCATGTGACTTTTTCCTCAGACACTTTATTGTGTGTGTGGTGCTGGAGTTTGAACTCACGTACACATGTATGCCAGGCAAGCACCGTAACTGCTGAGCTACCACTCCAGTCCCTCTAGTGACTTTTAAGAAGTATAGTCTCTATTGAACAATCAAAACCACGGAAACACCTCAGAATCAGAGACAACTATGAAGTTAAATACCAATATCCAAAATAATAGTGAAAATAATAATAAAGATCTGTCAAGAAGGAAGGGAAGCTCCCTTGCCTGAAGCCAGTCTAAAACCTCCTTCCTCTCATTCATTCCACAAACTGTGAGTCCTTGCCTTACACCCAGCTTTGGGCTCAGCCAGGGAATAGAGAGGGGAGAAGAATCTGTCTCTGTCCTGGAGGATACTGTGTGCTCCGGGGAAAGCCATCTGGTGAAAGGCAATCACCCCGAGGAGGACCCCTTCTGCAGTGAGCGCAGGGGCACAAACACAAACTGTCCAAGCACAATTTGAAGGAACAGGCAAGGGCAACATGGGTGCGTGGGCAGAGGTCACTTGAGACGGGAGGCACAGCCTGCGTGAAGGCCCAGGGGTGGAGGAAGGTTGGAGCGAGCATCTCAGTGCGGCTGCTGCAGGCTGCAGGGCTGGTGGCTTCCCCTGTGTGCGCCACAGGCACCCACACCGGGGCACCCTTCCCATCCTAGACAGCTTACATTAAGAACTTTTTAATAATTTATTATAATTGTGTTAATACCAAAGATGAGCATCTTAATACTTATAAAAATGTTCCAGCAGATGGAAGTAAAATGTCTTGTTCCAACGCCGAAATATGCATCAGGACACTTTTTGAATATGGAAATGAAGTGCGTTGTTCTAGCAGGGTTGAGAAGCAGAGATGGATGACAGGTGGATGACTAGATATGCAGATCATTCCAATTTAATTTACAGAAGAGGACTTGCGTAAACCAGAAGATCTGCACATCAAAAGGTGTTCTTGATGTAATAAGATCTGCAATGACCCAGGCTTCTGAACCTGAGCTGAGTAACATTAAACAGTTGTTCTGTGCTAGTCAGCTTTGTGTTGCTGTGGACAAAATACCTGGTAAGAGCAACTTGGAAGAGGAAAAGTTTACTTTGACTCACGGGCTCAGAGGTGTACCCCAAGGTGGGCTGACTGTATTGCTCTGGACCCACCACATTGTGGTGGAAGGGCATGGCAAAGTGAGGCTGCTCACCTCACGGCAGTCACGACACAGGGAGAAAAGGGGGAAGAGGCCATGGAGCAGAGCCACCCACATCCTCCAATCATGACCCATCTGCTAAAATTTACCACCCAGTCAGTCCCTTCAAACTAGGATGGCTTAGTGAGCCCTAAGCAACTCAGCAAGACCCTGTCTCAAAATAAAAAATAAAAAGCGCAGGGGATGCAGCTCAGTGGTTAAGTGCCCCTGGGTTCAATCCCCAGTACCAAAACCAAAATCAAACAAACAAAAACCCTGATGGGCTTGTTAGGTTACAGCTCTCACAGACCAATCATTGTTCCTCTGAACATCCCTGCACTAGAGGAGCCTGTGTGACAGGCTCCTCATGGCTTTAAGTCACTGAGTAAATATAAAGTTTCCCACGCTGCTTCTTGTGAGCACATTCTCCACCAGAGTGGCATGATGGGATGACAATCCATGCCTTCCAGTCCTTTCACTGTGAAGGGATTGCTGTGTGCTGACAGGTTCATGCAGCGTGACAACCCACAAGGTAAGGGTCACACATAATAAGTTAGAGCATTACACAGCAATGCGCTAACCATAGCAACCGTTTGTTTACTGCTTTGGAGTTTTCATCAGGATGATAATTTAGCTGCACAATGTTAGAAGCTTCTTGCCTATTTCCACAATGTCACTATTTCTAATATAAAATATTTCCTGATGTCAGATAATAAAACTTGAGATTAGAAAACAGGTAACAAAGCCAATAGCGAAGGAAATGAGAAAAAGATGTCATTGAATGTTTTAGGGACAAAAGGGACATCAGAGAAGAGGAACAGACTGCAGAGGGCTCGAGTTTCACTGGATGCATGCTATGGCTTGGATGTGAGGTGTCCCCCAAAACCTTACTGTGAGACCGTTCGAGGAAGTTTAGAGGTGCAACGATCGGGCTACGATAGTCTTAGCCTAATCATTCATTCCCTGAGTGGATTAGCTGGGGGTAACTGTAGGCTGGTGGGAGAGGCTGCGGGCGATGGGTTGCTGGGGGTTGTGCCCTTGGGGATTATATTTCATCCCTGGTCAGTGGAGCTCTCTCTGCTTCCTGATTTCCATGGGCTGCTTACCTCCTCCATGCCGTTCTGTCATGACGTTCAGCCTCACCTTGAGTCCAGAGCAATGGAGTCAGCCATCCATAAACAGATCCCTACACTGTGAGTCAAAATAAGCTTTTGCTCCTCTTAGCTGTTCTTTTGATCTTCTGGTCACGGTGATGAAAATCTGACTAAACACCATTGCACTTATCACTCCAGTGACACACGAGCTTACACTGCTACCTACCCCGTCACCCACGGCAATCAACAGGTTCCAGGAAGTAACCAAAAGTGGGAATGAAGAAAGCAGTGCATCCAGGGAGCTGATGGAATTCCCAAGCAGCGGAGTTCTAGTAGGACTTGATTCCTGATAGAGTCACGGAATTTTTGTTTCATTTGGGGGCAGAGGGCTTAAATTTGACTTATATAAGATATATAGAGTGATTTTATACTTTGAATTATGATTTTCAAGAAAATAGTATGGAAATGTTTTGTATTGAACAAGGATGTCTTTTTCTAAATCCGTTGAAGGTGCCCTGTGGGCTGGGGAGCTGGGGCTAAAACACAGAGTGCAGGGGCTGCGGAACGGAGTGAGCTGAGGCAGCTAAGTCGTCGTTATCAGACACTTCCAAGTGCATAGAGCACTGATCTTTTGACTGGCCCATAAAATAAATTGAAGGCTTTAAATTTTTTAGCTTTTAAAGAAACAAAATACATTGATACATGGAGAAAGCAAATGACGAAGTGACAGCTGCTCACTGAACTCAGATTACATATTCACGTTAAGCCTAGGATTCTACACCAAATTCATATTAAGAGAAATTTTAAAAGGAAGGAGGACAATTTTCAAAGGTCTTAATTTTTTTGGCAACTCTGAGTTTCCAACCATGATGGTAGACATGAAAAAGCACAAATGGGAATCAGAGACAAGATTATCAAAGTAGGCATGGGGACAGTATGGGAACAGAGCCCATAAACAGCACGTAAGTACAGAAGCTGCACAGTGGCAGGAAGGCTTGTACTCAGCACCATCACCGCAATCCCTGTGCAGACCCACAGGGTTCACGGCCCCACCCTGGGTTCTTGCCTCAGCCTTCAGACTCACTCTGTGCAAAGGTGAGTACTTGAGCCTTCTCTTCTTCCTTCACCCACTCTTTGCCCTTATTTGGCTCTCTTGGCTGTTACTGGAGATAGTTCCATGTAAGTAGGTGCAAGGCTGGCTCACCCTCCCCACCAGGGCCTAACAGTCCCTTGAACAATGAGATGCATATGATCCTGGCCCCAGTTGCAGTTCATCGCCAGCCTCTGGCGGTTCAAAAAAATAGTGCTGGTTGTTGTGACTTTGATCTCCTTCCATGAGGCTGTTCACTATTCCCACTCTACCTGACACCTGACACCCTCGGAACGGTTTCCTCCAAGTCCTGGCCTTTAGCTTTGCTGATCACTCCCCACATGTAGTGCAAAAGGAGGAGTTCTTAAGAGAAGGCAAAGGTCTTCTCGGTTCCAGCATCTTATGACAGAAAATCTCCCAGAAGCTTTTTTCTTTCTTTTAAGAGAGAGTTAATTTTTTTCATCTGGGCTTTGTTTTCCATTTATTTGTTTATAACTAGAAAACCTGCACTACAAAACTACTCATTAACATATTTCATGAAGAATAAATGAAAAGTAAAAATGGAAACCAGAATAGAGAGACGTTACACTAGAAGAATAATCAATCAAAAGAGGATCAAATCCAATTCAAATACAAGAAATAAATCAAAATGGCAGGAAATAAGAATCATCTCTCAATAACAGCATTGAATGTAAATGATCTAAACTCTTCAATCAAAAGATATAGATTGGCAGATTGGATTAATAGACAAGACCCAGCAATATGCAGCCTGCAAGAGACACACCTCATAGGCTGAAGGTGAAGGGATGGGAAAAAAGACAAACCATTCACATGGTTTTCATGAACAAGCAGATGCTTCTATTCTCATATTGGATAAAATGAACTTCAAGCCAAAATTCATCTGCAGAGAGAAAGAAGGTCATTTCATACTACTCAAGGGAATCAATTATACAACAATAGGATATAACAATCATAAATATCTATGCCCCAAACAACAGAGCATCTAGGTGCATCATACAAACGCTTCTTTGTACATCACAAAAACCAACTCAACCACAATACAATAATTCCGGGTGATTTTAACACACCTCTTTCATCACTGGATAGATTTTCTAAAATAAAAAAAAAACTAAGTAAAGGCTCTATAAAATTAAGCCATACAATGAATAATTGGAACCTAACAGATATCTTTACAATATTTCATTTATTAATAACTGAATTCACTTTCTTCTCAGTGGCACATGGAACATTTTCTAAAATGGATTATGTTCTAGGACATAAAGCAAATCTTAGCAAGTACAAAAGAATAGAGATAATATTGTGTATTTTATAAGACCATAATGGAATGAAATTAGAAATTCACGATAAGATAAAAAAATGTAAGCCACTCAAACACCCTGAGATTAAATAATACCTTCTTGAATGATGAATGGACAATAGAAGAAATAAGGGATAATTTTAAAATATTTGGAAACAAACGAGAATAATGATACAACATATCAAAATCTATGGGACAGTATGAAAGCAGGTCTAGGAGGAAAGTTCTCAGCTTGAGCACATACATCAAAAGAATAGAAAGACACCAAATAAATAACCTAACATTACATTTCAAGGCCTTGAAAATGAAGAACAAACCAACACCAAAATTAATAGAAGACAGTTAGTAATTAAAATCAGGGCCTAAATCAATGAAATTGAAGTTAAAAATACAAAAAAAAATCAATGAAAAACAAAGAGTTGGCTTTTTGAAAGGATAAACAAAATAAGCAAACTATTAGCCTTACTAACTAAAAGGGAGAAAAAACTCAAGAAAACCTTGAAGAGATTCCTAGAGACATATGATCTACACAAATTGAACCATGAGAAAATAGAAAATTTAAACAGATCAATTTAGTAATGAAATTGAAGCAGCCAACAAAAACCTTCCAACAACAACAAAAGCCCAGGACCAGATGGAGTCTCAGCTGAGTTCTACCAGACCTTTACAAAAGAACTAATACCAATCCTCCTCAAATGATTTCATGAAATAGAGAAGGAGGGAACTCTGCCAAACTCATTCTATGAAGCCAGGATCACCCTGATAGCAAAACCAGACAGACACATCAAGGAAAGAAAACTTCAGACCTTGATGAACATAGATGCAAAACTTCTTAATAAAACATTGGCAAACTGAACTGCATACAAAAATACATGAAAAAGATAGTGCATAATGATCAAGTGGGATTCATCATAGGGATGCAACGTTGGCTCAATACATGGAAACCAATCAATGTAATCCACCACATAAATAGACTTAAAAACAAAAATCACATGATTATCTCAATAGATGAAGAAAAAGCATTTGACAAAGAACAGCACCCATTCATGCTTAAAATAATAGAAAAACTAGGGATAAAAGGAACTTAATTCAACATTGTAAAGGCTATATATGACAAACCCAAAGCTAACATAATTCTGAATGGATACAAAATGAAAGCACTTCCTCTAAAAACAGGAACAAGACAAGGCTGCCCACTTTTACCACTCCTATAGTCCTTGAAACTCTATCCAGATAAATTATGAAAGAGAAGGAAATAAAAGGGTTACAAATAGACAAAAAGCTCAAATTATAACTGTTTGCCGATGACATAATTATATATTTACAGGTCCCAAAAAACTCCACCAGAAGACTTCTAGTGCTCATAAATGAATTCAGCAAGCTAGAAGGAAACAAATCAACATTCATAAATCCGTTGCATTCCAATGGTGAACTTGCTGAAAAAGGAACAAGGAAAATTATCCCATTCACAAGAGCATCAAAAAAATAAAATACTTGGGTATCAGTCTAACAAAAGAGGTGAAGTATCTCTGTAATGAAAACTATAGAACACTAGAGAAAGAAATTGAAGAAGACCTCAGAATATGGAAAGAGATTCCATGTTCTTAGATGGTCAGAATTAATATCATCAAATGGCCATGTTATCTAAAGAACTATGTTGATTTAATGCGACATCAAAATTCCAATGACATTCTTCACAGAATTAGAAACAACAGTCATAAAATTCATTTGGAAAGCTAACAGACCCAGAATAGCCAAAGCAATCTTTAGCATGAAAAGCAAAGCTGGAGTTGTCACAGTAATGGATTTCAAATTACACTGCAGAGCTATAGTAATAAAAATAGCATGGCACTACACCAAAACAGACAAGACCGACGGAAAGGAACAGAAGACTCTGAGACAAACTTGCACAATCACATTTATCTCATGGTCGACAAAGGAGCCAAAAATTTAAGTTGGAGGGGAAAAAAACTGTCTCTTTAATAAATGGTGCTAGGAAAACTGGAAATCCATATGTAGTTGAATGGGATTTCACTGCCATCTCTCCCCATGCACAATACTCAACTCAAAGTAGGTCGAAAATCTAGGAATTAGGCCAGAAACCCTGCACCTACTAGAAGATGTAGGCCCAACACACCAACACATTGGTTCAGAAACTGACTTCCTTAAGAAGACTCTCAAAACACAAGAAATAAAGTTAAAAAATCAGTCAATGGGATGGCGTCAAGTTGAAAAGCTTCCTCACAGCCAAGGAAACAATCAAGAGTGTGAAGAGAGAACCTACTGAATGGGAAAAAAAATAACTTTGCCTCCTGCCCCTCAGGTAGGGCACTAATGTCATACAAAAATACATGAAAAAGATAGTGCATAATGATCAAGGGGGATATACACAGAACTCAAATATTTTAGCAACAACAACAACAACAATAAAAAAACAAATAACCCAGTCAATAAATAGGCAAAACAACTAATCATGAACTTCTCAAATGAAAAAATACAAATGGTCAACAAATAAATGAAAAATGTTCAATATCTCTAGCAATTAGAGAAATGAAAGTTACATTGAGATTTCATGCCAGCCCTGTTAGAATAGCAATTACCAAGAATACAAACAGCAATAAATGTTGGCAAGGATGTGGGGAAAAGGATACACTTATACATCATTGGGCCTGCAAATTTATACAAAGACTCTGGAAAGCAGATGGAGATTCCTCAGAAAACTAAGAAAGGATCCACAATTTGACCCAGCTATCCCACTCCTTGTATCCATAGAATCTAAAATCAGCACAGTGCATTGATGCAGTCATGTCAATGTTCATAGCAGCACAATTCACAACAGCTAAACTAGGGAACCAAGCAAGGTACCCTCCAACAGATGAATGCATAAAGAAAGTGTGGTATACACAAAGTGGAGTACCACGCAGCCATAAGGAAGAATGACTTTATGGCAATCACCAGCAAATGAATAGAACTAGAGGATATCATGTTAAGTGGAATAACCCAATCTCAAAAAGACAAAGGTAGAATGTTCTCCTGATATGTGGAAGCTAATCCAAAATAAGGAAAAGATCCGAGGATTAGACAAAGGGGAAGGAAACCGAGGGAGGAGGGATGAGATAGGGAAAGTTCATGGAACGAATCAGACTTAACTTTCCTAGGTTCATGTATGAACATACCTCAGTGGATCTCATCAACATGTACATCAAAAAGACATCAATTAACAGGAAGATCAGTAGAGTAAAGGAAGAGAATGGGTTGGAGGGGAAGGAGAAATACTGGGGACTGAATTAGAACAAATTATAGTCCATGCTTTTATCATTTTGTTATTCTGTATGCTATTGCTCTGTATATCTAAAGAGAACCAATAGAATTTTAAAAAAGTAAAAGGGCTAAGTAGGTAGGGTACTTGCTTAGCATGAATGAGGCCTTGGTTTTAATCCCAAGAACTATTTAAAAAAAAAAAAAAGTATGAGTAAGCAGTGTATTTAACACATAAATATTTATGTAGAGGGAGAAAATAAACACACACACACACATAAAGTAACAATAGTTAAATAGTTGCTTCTATACAAGGGCAATGAGGGATTAAGGAAGGGAGCACCTGAGTGGAATACAAACTAACTCATCACCATGCACTTTGATGTTTGAATTTGCTATATGAATGCTTGTGTTTAGGTGTGAAAAAAAATCTACAGTAGTCAGCCCCACTACCTACTGAGAATGAAGTTTCAAATTAAGGATTGAAATCCAGTGAAAATAGACTTGGCAATTATCCTTCAAAATTAAAGAAAAAGGAAAGCTAGATACTACAAGACCCATCCGCTATTTTATTTCAAAATGAATTGTTCCTAAGCATTACTCCAAAGCTTTGGGGAATAGATCCATTGCACTAAGGAGCAGCTACGCTTCTGAAGGTGCTTTCCAGTGTTGCGGGTGGGACTGCTCATCCCTATCGGACCAGGACAAGGAACCTTGACCTTGTGCAAAGGCCTTTGGCCTAGTGGGATGGAAGAACAGTGAGAGGAGCAGAACCTAACAGAACTGAAATCAGATATGGCTGGCTTTAAAAGAACAAATCCTTACATAATGATTAAGCATGCATTTACAGGCATGATTCACTAGTATTCCCCTATTGTGATGAGTATAGGTTATTTTAAAATACATAGGGGCTGGAGCAGTGGCTCAGCAGTTTTGGCACTTGCCTGGCTAGCACTAGGACCCGGGTTCAAACCCCAGCACCACGTACACAACTAAGTGTTGGAGCAACTAAGGCCATGTGAAAAACTAAAGTTGTTTCTCTCTTTCTCGTCTCTTTCACTGTCCCTCTCTCTTTAAAAAAAAAAAATACGTATTTCTGCATGTTCTGTCTGGAGCAGAGTTTGGACTACATAGGACCATCTTGCCAGGTAGTACATTTTGCATTAAAAGATTTCTGATAAGCTTCATCTAAACCTAAAAAAGAGAGCGAGAGTAAATTTCTTCTTTGGGTTTTATTTTTCCTTTTTTTTATTTGTGTATGTGGTACTGGGGATCAGACTTGGGACCTTGTGCATGCCAGGCAAGCTCTCTACCACGGAGCCACCTCCCAGCCCCTCCCAGGAGATTTTCAAGACGGTATACATGCCCCTGCTGCCTCACTGAAATTGAAATGTCCTGTCAAAAATCAGAATTATTGGGGATGGAGCTGTTGCTTGGTGGTTAGGGCAGCTCAGCAGTTACAGGCCTTGCCTGGCACGCGTGAGAACACGGGTTCGAACCCCAGCATGAACACAATGAAGTGTCAGAGCAACGAAAGCCACATAAAAACTAAATAAAATTGACTCTCCCATTCTCTCACTGTCCCTCTCTCTTTAAAAAAAAAAAAAAAAGAATCAGAATTATTTTCAGTAGAGAAAAAGTAGTCATAGGAAATAATAATGCAGAATCATTTTATTATTTTAGGCAGCTTATGAACCTGGATTTGGGAAAGCTGTTTGTGCACCTATATGCACTTAAAGGGCACTCGGTGGGGGGTATCTTCCCCCAGGTGCCTGGTTTTCCTGTTTGCCCTAGCACCAGCATAGGCACCTCATGGCAAGGTATTCTCTTCAGATTCCTGGAGGGCCCAGCCTCTGTGGCTGGGGGCACCTGGGCTTCAAGCAGGCGCTGCTGCCCACCAGGTGCCTGACACAGAGCAAAGCTCCTAACTTACATCCCCATCATCGTGAGTCCTTAGAAGAGGAGAACCATTCCTGGCTGGGGCTGACAGAGGAAACCGAAGGAGAGGAGAGATGCAGAGTGTGGGGACTCAGTCCACTGCTTTTGCCTTCGACATGCAGGAAGGCAGCTGAGAGAGAAGTGGCTGGGAACGGTCCCCAGATGCCACCAAATGAGAAAACAGGGAGCTTGGTCCTACACCCTGGAAGAACTGAATTCACCTGCAACCCAAGCAAGCAAGGAAACAGGTCCTTCCCCAGAGCCACCAGAGCAGGTTGCAGCCCTGCCCACACCTTGGTTTCAGCTTGGTAAGACCCGTGTTGGACTTCTGACCTAGGAATCTGCAAGGTGACACATTTGCATTGTTTGAAGCCTCTAAGTTTGTGGTCAATCTATGATAGCAAGAGAAAAATGAATGAATATAGCTATCTCTTCTAAGGACTTCTAAGGACTCTTCTAAGGACTCACGATGATGGGGATGTAAGTTATAAGCTTTGCCCTGTGTCAGGCACCCAGTGGGCAGCAGTGCCTGCTTGAAGCCCAGGTGCCGCAGCCACAGATGCTGGGCCCCTCCAAGAATCTGCAGAGAAGAGGGTGCAGTGCTGGGGCAAACGGGAAAAACAGAACTGCAGATCTTGTCCTTCCCTCAAGGACTGACATTTCGTTTATCATGGACATTTTGTGTTAATTTTGATTTTTAAAAACATCTTACAAGAATGTTACTTATCTTGATGACTGAGTTTCAGCACCCCTTAAATCAAGCGTGCACAGTGGTCTCAGTCCCAGGCACCCCCTCTGAGTGTCCTTTAAGTGCACATAGTTGCACAAACAGCTTTCCCAAATCCCAGTTCTAAAGCTGCTTAAATAATAAAATGATTCCATGTTACTGAAATGGGAATGGAGCCAAAGATGTTCATGGTGTTCTGAAACATACAGACAAATCTGACCTTCATGTTTCCCGCTGATCCAAAGAATCAATGGAAATAGAACCCGTCCTGGAGCGGCGGTGCACACCTGTAATCCCTGTTGCTCAGGAGGTTGAGGCAGGAGCCTCACAGGTTCAAAGTCAATCCTAGGAACTTAGACCCTGCCTCAAAATAAAAACTTAAAAAGATAAAAACAGGCTGGAGATGTGGTTCAGTGGTTAAGCACCCTTGGGTTAAATCCCCAGTACCACAGAAAGAAAGAAAGAGAAGAAAGAAAGAAAGAAAGAAAGAACCCTACTTTTCCTCACTGCCCTGTGTCCAACATCAGAATGCGCAGAATTTCAAACTGCTCAGAATTTCAGATGAATGTGTTTGATCAGAAGAGGGAGCCATAGACCTCCTTTCTCAGCATCCACAATCTTGACTGTTTTGTTTATTCTATGAATAAACCCAGACTTGGGTGAGAGGTTGTCAAACTCATGTGTGAGACCCACCAAAGGCATAGCAACGCATAATCAAGGGGAACCATTGATATGTCGAGGGAGACGGGAGGGGGTAAGGGATGGATATAGGGAGGCAATAATCAAGAGTGTAGCACATTCTTTACCCCCCCCAATCCAAAGAATACTTATGCAATCATTTAATTCTGGAAAATTCACAATCTAAACATTTATATTGGTTGTAGGGGCAAAATGTAGAAGAATCAAGAGATTCTTGATTCTTGTAGGTGATGTGGGGGTAACTGGTTTAGGAGCAAATGCGTACCATACTGTTACTTTATGCACATTTATGATTGTATAATAACACAACTCCTTAATTAAAAAAATAGAGGGACAGTAGTAAGATCCCTCATGAAAAGCTAAGTTACCAGTGGGTCCATCACTTTTGCTGCTTTCAACATTTCTCTTGCTACTGCTTTGTGCTGTTTTTTGTAGCTGATGTGTTCACTCCATCCTCAGCAATCCTGAGAGAAATGCAGTTTCCTGAGCCTGACACCACCGCCCCACCACTCAGGCCACTAGAGGGCCACTGCTGCCACCAAAATGAGTGGCCCCACCAGATTTAAGATGATGAGTTGTGCTTATCTATAAAGACTCTTTAAAGGTAAGTGTTTCTTTAGATACTGTTTTAAAGACATTCAGTTCTTTAAGATTCATTATATATAACCTTTATTTAAAAGTTTTAGGTCCTCTAATTAATCTAATTAGCCTCTCTGCATCAACAAACATTTAACTCGTGCAGCCTGCATTCTCCAAGCCACTGTGTTACACAGTGAGGACACAAATTGAGGAAGACCCAACTCTCATCTTCAAGAATAGATGAGCTGGAAGCGCGGATAGTAATCAAATACGAGTGTCAGCAACAACAGGCGCATGGGCAAAGGAAGGGAGTAAGAAAGTCCTGAGCTCTTTGGGGACAAGGGGTTCAGCTCCATACCTGCAGTACTGACCAATCAATGTGCAGGAACATGCATTTGACATGAACAGGGAGTGAGTCCAACTACGCTGAACCGATTTGTTGCTTGGGATGTAGGAGGTTTGCAATCATCCCCACACTCCCCCAAAGCGCATGTTATGTTCACTATTGGATTTATCAAAGAAGAAAGAAAAGGGGTCCCTGAAGATCTAACTGCACTAGGAAGCACCTCGATGGTGTTTTCCCCATAAGAAACTTAATCTTTTCGAAAGCTTTTGGAAGATGTTTTTAAATTTGAGAGCTGTTTTTCTGTTTGTTTGTTTCGTATTCTTTCCAAAAGGCCCACGATAGGCAGTCCAGGAACCTCCCACCTGCCATGAGAAGCCAGAACTGTCTGAAATAGGCCTGGTATTCCCCGGCCCAGGGTCTCTTCCTTCATGAAGGGGCCGTGTTGCCTCTGTTTCCCTCTTTCCCAAGAGGAAAGAATACAAAATAGAAATTCCTGCCAGTCCAAAGACCCAGATAAACTTCCCTTTGTGCCAGTTACCTCTGCCCTGGGCGTTGAGCTGACTAAAGATTAACCCAGCTCCACAGGTGCACTCAGGTGACTCCTGGGGCCCCAGGAGTGCTTGGCTCAGTCCTCTCTGTGTAGAACATCCCAGGATTATAAACTAGGGCACAAGTTAGCAGATATGGAGAACTCACAACACCCTGGGTGGCCCTCATCCAGTTTTCACCCTCCACATCAGAGCGAAGGGGTTGAGGTAGAGCAACCAACCAGGGTGCCACATTCCATGGTTCCAACCCCAGGGAGCCCGTGGTCCTGGCCAACCAGTGCCACCATGTCACTACTGAAGGAGGTACTCCTTGTAGTTCATAAGCTAAAATACAGTGCAGCTGTGAATTCGTTCTGCATTTGAGTTTATGAGACGAAGAAGCTGTGGGCCACCATTGGGGCTGCAACTCCTACAGCAGTTCCTGGTGGGTGAGTCACAGGGGCACCATTCCTAGTGCCATGTGACTTAGGGGCAAATGTGTCACTAGTGATTTTAAGACTATTTGGCATGAGCAAGTAGAACTTGTTATCCTTATTCCCCACAGGGCTGATGAAAGAAATGGGCAGGGTATATACTCTGGTAGTGGATTTAAAATTATAGCAATTTTCATTCTAGCATAGACTCCTGACTTCCGTGATCCTGCTACAAGAAGTGTGGGCCCAGCCCTGAGCTTCCATATGCTCATTTCCCAGCCTCAGCTGGAGGCGACGGCACAGGGCACCTTTCCTGCGAGCCTCCCTATGTGGGCTGAGGCTATTGGATGAGGAGTGTGGTAGTGTTTGAGTTCAGTGGTAGTAAAAAGTTTAATGAGCTGGTAGAGTTTGGGATGAATTAATGCTGTGAGCAGAGGTCACCAGCCAGTCAGTGTGTAGAACAGGAAGTAAGTCATTGTGCTTCATTGTTCTGAGTAGCTTCCTCACTAGGGAGTAAAAACTAGCGTGGGGCTTTGTGCTGCTGCCAAGAGAATACAGAATATAGCCATTTCTGTTGCAGGGAATGTCATCATTCAGAATATCCGGACAACAGCTCGTGTTTATTAACCAGAGCCCATCACAAGAGCAAATATGCCATCGACAGGTTTGGTTTCTGAGTGATGGGAGAGCTGAGGTTAAACTGGATTTATCAATGACTGCAGGGTTTTAGATTTGGATAATGGGAAGCAGAAGGTCAAAGAAGAACTTAGTTTGGAAAATGCTGAATGAAAGGATCTGGGAAAAGGGCTAATAAAAAGTCCTGAAAAGTCTGAAAAATAATATCAAGTATACATCAACCATAATTACTCCTAATTATATATAATAACTAAAATGAGACCACAGTGCCCAGGAGTGTTAGGGGCCATGAGGTAATGCTGGCATCCCACATCAGAAGACCAGTAAATGACACATCAATTATAAAAAATGCTGTCACATTTAAACAAACTAAAGCACATTCAATATGTCCCTTCAATATTTAAAGATACGTTTGAAACTGTATTTATATTAAGCTGTGCAGTGGATGAAGAGAAATTTTCCTGGACAAAGATTAACTTTAGATCATTCACATTTGAACAAATTCTTGAAGACTGAGCTTGATCATCTAATAATTTGAAAGATATCTTAATGTAAAAAAAGAAAAGAAAAGGCAGGGTCACAGGAGTTTCCTACACATCCCTTTCAATTATCAACCCACCAACGGATGAACCCATTGATGAGGTCACAGTCCTCATGATCCAGTGGCACCCTGCATCCTAGAAATTCTCCATAAGCAGCCTAGTGGTGGTTAAGAACATGGAGCCTGGAGTTCCAATTAGCTGAGAGACTTTAGATGAGTTACTTAATCTCTTAGTAGCTGTTTTCTTATCTATAAAACAAGTCCTTTTCTCAAATCTTACTAGAAGGATTAAAAAATGAGTTAGCAGATATGCAGAATTGAGTGGGGCCTGGCACATAGGAGTAGCTCAGCAAAAGGTAATGATTATCATTATTATCTTCTCCCTGGGAAAGAGAAGTAACAGTCATAATAGTCGTACCTTGGATGCAATTAATACATGACTTTACAGTGGCCTGCATCATTTGGTGAAGGTAATAATCGTATCTCATGGTAATCAAAGTTTGTGCCAATGGCGCAGAGGCTCACACTCCCTGAACTGGGCTATGGAGACGTTGACCTTGGGATGAAGAGAGGTGAGGTGCGCAGGGTGAGAGCGAGAAGTCTGCTCCACAGAACTACCAGATTAGGCTCAGCTCTGGCAGGCCACCTCTGACTCTGGGTCCTCTCCTGAGTCTGAGCCATATTCCACCCACGGGAAGTGCTTAATCCTTGAGTCTTCCCGGAGCCACAGCATGGTGTCTGAGAGGGTGATGTCCTTTCTGTCTTAGTCCACAAAACTCAAACCCACAGGGCTCTCATTTCCTTGTGTGCTTCGTGTAAAGAGTGCTAGATTTAGCCAGGTGCAATGGCACACACCTGTAATCCCCAGCCACTTGGCAGGCTGAGGCAGGAGGATGGCAATTCCAAGCCCAGCCTGGACAACTTAGCAAGACACTGTCTCAAAATAAAATGAAAATAACTGGAGAACGTAGCTCAGGGGTAGAGGGCTTGCCAACCATGTGCAAGGCCCTGGGTGTCATACCTAGCACTATATAAAGAAAAAAGAAAAAAAAGGATTGATCTAGCCAAATGTTCTTGGGAAAAAAGTAAGAAACACGTTTTTTTTCAAATCCATGGGAAAGGAAAAATTAGAATACAGTGTTTGTAAATTGTTCATTTCACCATGATGAGAAACAGGAAAGAAAGTGAGAAGCTGATCAGAAAACTTGCGTTTACTCTGACGTGTAGAGCGACACTTGCTTGCCGCCATCTTCCTTGGAGGAGCACAGGGTTTCTCGGTGGCAGGTCAGAAGGACAACTCAGAGAACCTATTTTAGCTGAATTGTATTTCAAAATCATTCATATATATTGCCCTTCATCATGTCCTTCCCCTCCTTCATGAAATATCACACACAACAAAATAAAAGACTTTTGGTTTTAACATATGCTTTTGGTACTTAATTCCTTCAAGCAGTTTCCCTTCCTCCTCCTAGGACATGCTGTCCCCATGCATCTTAACTGGAGACCTGGTCACTTGAGAGAGCAGCAGTGCCAATGGCTAGGTCCCATTTCCTCCCCCTCAACCAGCTGAGGTTGGTATCTTGGTGTCTGAGGGCCTCCCCTTCTGTGTAAGCTGGTTGCAGAGGGACTTTGAGCATAGAGGTAGATTACCCTTTTGCAGGGAGGCGATGCCAGCAGCCCAAGGGTTGCAGCATGGTTGAGCACAGTGGCTCTGACTCAGATAGACAGGGCTTATGTTATGTTTGAATCTGGAATGTTCCACAAAGGCTCATGTGTTGAAGGCTTGGTCCATAAGGCAGCAATGTTCAGAGGTGGGGATTTGGGGAAGTGACTGGATCACAGGGGCTCTGACTTCATCGATGGATCAATCCATTGATAGCTGAATGGACTCCTGGGAGGTGGTGGAAACTGTAGGAGGTAGAACCAAGCTGGAAGGAGTGAGGGGATCCTCTTGGGGACTCTATCTTGCCACCAGCTCCTCTATCTCTGCATTCTGGCTGCCATGAGCAAACAGTTTTCCTCCACCATGCCCTCCTGTCATGATGTCCTGCCTCATCTTACACCCAAAGCGATGGAGTTGGCCCATGAAGGACCAAAATCTAAATCTTCCCTCGTATAAGTTACTCATGTTAGGGATTTTGATCACAGTGACAAAGCTGACACACAGCTGGGTGTCCTGGCTCTGCCCTCCCACTGCTGAGACCTGAGAAACAACCTCACTGCTCTCACCTCCAGCTTTGTCATCTGTAAAACTGTGGCAACAGGAGGAGGTTAGTTGCTTTCCGCAGAAAGACTCGTGAACATGGCCATATTTGGAAATTGGGGTTTTGCTAATGCATTTAACACATAAGTAACTGAGGTCAGGTCATATTGGGTTTGAGTGAGCCCAAAATCCAGTACTGATGTCCTACTGAGAAGAAAGGACACATAGAGACACACAGGGAAGTTGGCCATGTGAAGATGGAGGCAGGGAATAAGGAGGATTTCCAGCGGCCTCCAGAGGCTGAGCTCATGGAGGGAGCCCCACCCTGATGACCCATTGACCCTGGACTTCTGGCCTCCAGACCCAGGAGAGAATGATCTTTTCTTTTTTAAGCCAGGTACTCTATGGTCCTTTTTATCCCAGCAGCACTGGGAAAGTGATACCACCACGAGGCCTATTTCCTGGGCCAGCAGTGCAGATTAACAAGATTACATAAGCAGGGCTTATTCTGTGTCATGTTATCTCACCCCCGCTTTGTTTTCCCCAGAGACTGGAAGTAGAAGTAAGTTCACGAAGGTTTTCATAACCCCACTCTTACCTGAGAATATAAACACCAGTGTTATTGATTGTCTGTTCATCTGCCTTAAAGTGCTTAACTAAATTATGTGTTCAGGGGCTTGGAGTTTAGAGCAGGGCTTCTCCCCTGGCAGCTATCAGGGGCATTTGTCCTTTCTCTGTGGGCACAGCATGTGGCCCTGTGTTCCGGAAGGCAAGCAACAGAAACCTGTTTGTGTTGCTGCTGTATTATCTCTCATGTCTCAAAAGACACACCCTGCCTCCCATGGATTCAAGCCAGAGTCTCCCAGAATGAATGGAGTCTACTAAAATTCCATATAATAGAGCCTAATGAAACTGGAGTCTCAAGATGGATCTCGATTGCCCACTTCTGCTGGCTGGTGGGAGCGGAGTTTCCTCTGCTCCTGGCATGAGTGGGGTCTGCACAAGGGGCAGGCCTCTGCAACTGAGCAGTGTTGCAGCTCTTAATGGCAAGCTATGCCCTCCAGCAGACCTCAATAGCTCACTGTCAATTTCTTCTTCTGTCTGAGTTCTTGGCTTCTGAATTCAAAAATCCACTGACCAGGATGGGTAAGTTATTGAAGAACCAGGAACACAATCCTTGCAGTGCAAGAGGAGGCCTGACAGCAGGTCTTCTCCCTTCTCCCAGTGTGCTAGTCTGGGGGTTCATATAGCACTTGTGTTATTGGTCCAAACTTATGTTAATGGGGGTTTAAAAAAAAAGTGCCAATGCTATTGGTGGAAACAAATATTGATTAGGGTCTGGAAATGTGCTAGGCTCTCGGATAGCCCTGAATCCCCTTCAAGTTTGCCTTGCTTCTGTTTTCTCCCCAACACACGGCAGCACCACACAGAGCGAGTTTCTGCAGCAGGCATCTGCACCATTCCCAGACCAGCGACCAAACAATGATAAATTGGCTTTCTGTGGCTCCCCTGGGTGCTGGCTTGCCATGCCTCAGTCCTCCCATGCCTGCAGTGCAGGCTCCAGTAGCCATGGGCCATCCCTGCCGCCCAGGCTCCAACCTGCCTGGGCCGCCACTTCACTGCTCCAGCTCTCCCCTGTGTCGCTGCTGCTTCTGGGCAGGAACAAGCAAGGCCAGCTGCACCGCTTGGCAGCAAGGGAGCTGGATCACTAACACCCATGACCTCAGCATGCAACCGTACTTAGAGATAGGTCTTTACAGAGAAAATCAAGTTAAGACAAGGCCATTAGGGTGGACCCTAATCCATTAGGACTGGTGTCCTTATGACAAGGGAGTATTTGGACACACACAGAGGCAGGGAGAAATCACGTGATAAAGAAGGTGGAGAGCGGGTGATTCTTCTACCAGCCAAGGAGTGCCAAGGATGGCCAGCGGCCACCAGAAGCTGGGGGAGAGGCCTGGGACAGATTCCTCGCCCTCCTCAGAAGGAACCCACACTGTCGCACCTGTTCGCAGACTTCTGCTGTCTAGAACTGTGAGGGAGTGAGCCCCTGTGGTTTAAGACAGATGTGGCGATGACTTCTGTTATGATTTGGATGAAAGGTGTTCCCCAAAAGCTCAATATGTGAGACAGTATAAGGAAGACTGGGAGGTGAAGTGATTGGTTATGAGAGCCTTAACCCAATCATAACCCAATCAGTGAATGAAGCTCCTGGTAGGGACTAATCGGGTGGTCATGCAGGCTGGTAGGGTGGGGCTGGAGGAGGTGGGTCACTGGGGACATGCCTTCAGGGTATATATTTTGCATCTGTTGAGTCAATTCTCTCTCTCTGCTTCCCAATATGACACCTTGACCCACTTCCCTTTGCCTCACTCTTCCGCCATGATGTTCAGCCTCACCTCGAGCCCCAGGAAATGGAGCCGGCCTTCTATGGACTAAGACCTCTGAAAACACAAGCCCCCAAATAAACTTTCCTTCCTAAAATTGTACTTGTCATGTCTTTCAGTCACAGCAACTAAAATGCTGACTAAAACAGATTCCGCGGCATGTCCCAACAAGAGACACCACTCTGAGGGCCTCCACCGCACAGCGGGAGTTGGCAACACTGGAGCCTAGGAGGAGAGCCACCTGCTGCACTCAGACCCAGGTCCTGCCTCCGCCTGGAGGTGTGAATATGGTCACTACTACATGCCTTCATGCCTGTGGCCTTCGCCTGAGCGGCAGGACTGGTGTGAATTAGAGGCGCAGTGAACACTAACTGGTCAATGCTACAAGAAAATGTGAGAACTGTAATTTTGGTGTAGAAAAACGAGGGAGAAAAGATCTACTCTGGCCTGGGGCAGATGGCATAAGGGCACCTGGGGAGCTAGGGGCTGGGGGTAACTCAAAGTGGTGCTGAGCCCCCACAGCTGCTGCAGCCTGGGAAACACAGGTCAGATGTCAGATGATCCTCAGGGAGGGAGCCAGACTCCCTGTGGAAGCCCTGCTCCACACCTCTGTTTCTGCAGGAACTTAGGAGTTGCCTAATCAGGACATTCAGGACAGTCACTAAGCTATCCCTTAGCTTAAAGGAAAAGTGGGCACCTTATTTGAAAATCTGAAACACATCCAAGTGTACAAGGCACTGATGAAGCAAATTGATGCGTCAGGGGAGATCTCTGGTTTGCTGTAATTGAGCAGTTAAATAACGTACAATGGTGAAGACTCCCAAGAAGGAAATGTCTCTTCTGGGCAACAGAACCTTGTCAGTAACTAATTATTCACTCTCTGAAACACAGGACAGACACATTCCTAACTAGGGCATCGTCTCCTTGTGGATCCCACACACTGCTGAGGGAGAGTCCTTAAGTCAAGGACTCTCTTATAAAAGAAAAAAAGAATAAGTTGGAGTTTTAGACCCCTTTCAGCTCCCTGTGGAACAATCGGGTTGCAGTATATAAGGATTGGCCAAAAGGTGCCATGAGACTGAAGAAAGAGGAAAACAGGTCAGGACTGCACAGGGTTCAATTTAGGGGGGAAATTCGGGATGGATGCACAGTCCTGGGCAACAGAAAGACCATTTGAATCCTTGCAATTTGGTTGAGAAAGAGAGGCGTATTTATGGGTTAGAACAAAAGTGACTTCATCCTGGTTGGAATGCGCCTGGTTTATCTAAAGTTGGTACTGAAGCATGAGGCACATCCCTGGAGCTAGGGATCAGATGTAGAGCTCCACATACCATGGCAATAGTTTTGTCTGTTACAATTTAATGGGAAACTCTGCAGGAAAAACCAACTAGGGTCACCCTGGGACCATCATGGCAGTTACAACTCAAGAAGGCTATGGTCAAGTCAACCTGAATTCATACAAGCTCTTACACAGTTTAGCTGATGTAGTCGAGTCTGAGAAGACTGTCACCACGAACCCACACACCAGGAGAAAAGATACATCCTGAGAATATTTCCACATCAGCCACCTAAGAGAGGTGAGCTCAATGTCTTCCTATGTCCTCAGAAATTAATGAACTCGTTTCAAATTTAATTAAGTAGTTGGTAAGTGTAAAAATACACATTTAAAAACCAGGCCTAAGTTAAGAAGGATGTTATTACACTAAGAAATGTGTGCAGCATGTGGCGCTGAGTGGAATCTACAGAGGGAGGGCTGAGGGTCTCAGGCATGCGTGAAGCTCATTAGAGGCTGCACCTCAGGGGACAAGCACAGCCTCCCCTCTGGGAGAGCTCCCTTCTCACCAAATCACTAGTGCAGCTTAAACACAGCAGGTATGTGTGCCCAGATGCAACTGAATAACAAATTGCTGACTTCTTAATGAACAAATTAATCTTGTATACATCAGGCACTTTTAGCTTCGACTATCAGAAAGCCAACTGAGCCAACCTCAGGCAAAAATGACATTGCTCAGCCCCTGGAATCTAAAGAAAGGACTGAACAGTCAAGTATACAAGGTCATAGATGCAGCTGGACTCAAGGGCAGCTGGGAGCAGCCTTGACACCACCAGAGATCTCTCTGCACATGAGGTCCCTTCCCTCCTTGGCTGGCCAAAAACAGGACCCCGAGAGCTGGCCTGTGAGGACGGGGTCCGGCTTCCCCTGAGGTGTGCTTACGTAAGTCCTAGCAGATCTGCTCCTGGACCAGCCAGCTGTGGTCAGGGTGGGATCAAGGGGAAGCCCTGCAGCTCCGCCAAAGTGACATGGTTAGAATCAGGAGGCAGCAGGAGGAGGAGCCACTCCCAAAATAACTGAATTCATGTAAGCTCTCACGTGGTTTAATTGATACAGTCGAGTCTGAGAAGTCAGTCACCATGAACCCACGTACCAGGAAAGAAGATTAAGCACATCCTTAGAGCATTTCTACATTGGCCATCCTGAGTTTCTTGGGTGGGGGACAGAGAGCGGGGGCAGCTGTAGTTAAGCAATTCCACCGATATTCGTTGGTCCATGGTCAACCAGCCCCATTGCTCCTGCGCCTGTGGCAAAGTAGCAGATCGTGGTGGGGAGTCCCTGGCACATGAATGTAAAACTGTTGTTTTCAAAACGTGGCACCTCATGGCCAAGAAGCAGGAAAGGAAGGAGGGGCCAGGATTCCACCATCCCTTGATGGGCATGCCTCCAAGGCCAGAAGACTGCCCACTCGACCCCACCTCTTACCATTTCCACCACCGCCCAACTACGCCATGCTGTGGAGCACGCCGTGTGCCATGCTGTGTACCACACTGTGTGCCACGCTGTGGAGCACGCCGTGTGCCATGCCATGTGCCATGCTGTGGAGCACGCCGTGTGCCATGCTGTGTGCCATGCTGTGTGCCATGCTGTGTGCCACGCTGTGTGCCATGCTGTGGAGCACACCGTGTGCCATGCTGTGTACCACGCTGTGTGCCATGCTGTGTGCCATGCTGTGTGCCACACCGTGTGACACGCTGTGTGCCACGCCATGTGACATGCTGTGTGTGTGACATGCTGCGTGCCACGCCTTTAACACATGGGCCTTTGGGGAACATTTAAGATCAACTGCAGCAGGCATGCCTAGGTATTTCAGGCAATAGGAGAGGTGCCCAGGATCCAGGAGGAGGAGCATCTTGTCCTCAGAGAGCCCTGGGAAAGCAACAGAGCTTCTTGGGACCTCATCAGAATAATGGAGATAGCGCACACGCACCTTCCCAGTTGCAGAGACACAGAGTGTTCACACCCATCCTCTCTAACGTGGCCAAGATCAGTTGTGACTTACAACTAACTAATGCTAAACGTGTGGTACCCGAATGTATTTCAGTTTTGGAAATCCAATTAAGGCAAATCTTGTTTTCCCACAATATTTAATTTGTAGCACATACCTAATATTTGAATTGTGATTGACAGTTTGGTACATTTTATCTAATTAAGTCAGTTAATAATTATGCCCCAACTATTTGGAATAGTCAGAGGTTTAATATACTAATGGCATTACATGACATGAAAAATTAAGCTGTAGGAAATGAAGCTAAAAGAAATGGGAATTTAAAAATAATATTTAGAATATTTTCAAGTTTTTTATTCTCCAAAACAGCTTTTATTTACTTTTTTGTTTCAAGTTTTTCTGTGACTATTATCATTCATATATAAGAAAATCTACATGAGGGCAATAAGGTAGACTTTGACCTTACCAAATAATTTATTTTTAGCCAAACCTTAATAAGAAATTTGAAAAGACTTAGTAAGAAGTAACTGACCACAAACATCAAGTTTAAAGAGTATCTCTGAACTTCCTGGTAACTGAAATCTGCCACACTTAGGAGGTAAAAGAACTGAGCTGCTCACCTCTCTCAGACTGGGACCAGGAAGAACTGTCTTTCATTGGCTGTGACTGAGCACCCAAGACTCCTTCTAGAAAGTTCCACCGCATACAGGGCTGCAGCAATGACGGAGCGGGGGTTTCTGTGAGAGGCAGTGAAGAGTGGAGTTTCACAGGAAGTTTACAGAAGGATCAAATTGTGAGGTGTTCAGCTGTGGCTTTTTGTGTTTTCTTTTTTCCCCACAAAGAACAACTGCTTTTAGATCCTCCTGAGTGCTGCTAACCCAACATGGATTGGTTGGCAGCATGCGAAATGGGATTTTGCGGAAACACTGATCCCTGAGAGAGCTGGGAACATCATGCCTACATGCAGGAGGTACTGTGGGCAGCCGTGTTGTGCTAATGGCAGGGTGAGAGGACAGGAAGGCGTAAGGCCCTGCAGGGTTTGGTGCCGTACGGGGAACTGTGGAAGCCGGGCATGCCCAAACTCAGCCCCAGAAGCAGAAGCAGTTCAGAAAACAAGCACACAGCTTTGGGAAGGAAGGTGCCGTGTGCCACGCTGCATGGCCTGGCCCTGTGTGAACACTCGTGGAGCGGGTGGCATGGCCACACTACTCTCCCACACTTGGAACTAATCCAGCATCTTCCTGGGAGAGGAGCAGGTCAAAATGACAGTCACTGCAAGATTTTCAATCCCAGCTGATGCCCACTGTGTAAGTCATACTACTTTTGAAAATGCAACTGTATATCAAAATCAGACTTTTTAAGAAAAGACAGAGGGGCAGTGAGAGAGAGAGGAGACAGAATCAATTTTTTATTTAGTGTTTCATGTGGTTTTTGCTGCTCTGACACTTCGTTGTGTACATGGTGCTAGGGTACAAATCCATGTCCTTGCACATGCCAGGCAAGTGCAGTAACCACTGAGCCACCGCTCCAGCACTGACAGACATTGTTTTAACTGTGGGAGATGACATATTAAAGAAATCCTAGTTTTAGATCTGCTTGTCCAATAATGGTCTTATTATTTCAGTCTTAGCCAAGACTCCAGATTTAGCATATTTTGCACTCTCCAAATAGGGCATATGTTGGTTTACGAGATGCATCTCTACAAAGCTGTTAAAAAAGCAGCCCGATAAAGCACAGGTACTCTCAAGGAGAGGTCCGTAGACCACAAGGCTCTGTTTAGGTCCCACCCGTCTAAGCACTCGGCACGTATCCTGATAAACATCTCCTTATTTCCAAATCCCGACAAGAACGCTCATTGAACATTTACTGCACAGGATATGGAATGTTCCAGGCACCTCACATGAAGTCAATCATTCAATTCTCGTGATGACCTAAGAAACAGGCACCTTTTTCTATGAAAGAGAGAACAGGATTGCTTTGCCTTATCCAAGTTCACAGTTGGAGAGGGACAAGCAGGTAGCATGGCCCCAAGTGGAGAAACTGAAATCCACTGAAGTCCTCAGGTGCAGGTCCTGAGCACCCGTGCAGGGGCCCATGCCTGCTTGTCACCCTTCAGAGCCCTGCCAGGAGCTCCTAGTGGACTTCGGCCCATCCCTATACACTGTGTTCCCTTGTCCTGGACATTACAGGACACAGAGCTGGACATTGGAACCATGGATTGAGTATGAAGTAGCTGCATGATGCGGACATTGGCTTGTGGGTCCCAACATCCTACAGCCCTGGGGACTCCCGCAGAATGACTTTGCTCCAGGGTGGATGCAAGCCCCAGTCTCCCGTGTGGGAGCCAGCCTCAATCCCCTCTAGCCTGGCTCAACCACAGGCTCCCTCCTGCGGTTGTCACCACTGCTCCCCCTGGGGCTGGGTCCCCAGGAGCCTGAGAGAGGAAGAGGGCATTCCACTCCCTTGTTTGGGCCCCTGAGAGAATTTGAGAATGGGCACTCTGCACTCTTCTTGCTGGCAAGAGCTGTAACCGGGCATGGCCTCACCCTGCTCTCTGACTCTCATAGAGAGCTCTGGGGGAGCCGCACCCACCCCCCCTACTCAGCTGGACCCCAAGGACATGGGGTGCTCAGCAGGCAGAGAGCCCTAAGTAGCACTGTGCCTCCCTGGAAATGTAGTGAAAACCAGCAGGAGCCAACGGAGACCCACTCTGCCCTCACCTGAGCTGAGCGCCTGCTGCCCGCTACCTAGGGCCTCTCTTCCATTCAGCTGTTCTCGTGTGGAGGTTTAAGAACAGTTTTCCCAAGCTCAACCTTGCCCCAGGTCATCAAACGTGCCATCACCCCACTTTCACGCTTCACAGGTGCCAAAGAAATAAAGTCTGAAATGCTGCTTTATAGAATAAAAGGTCAAGACGGCGAAGAGAGAGAACCTGAATGGTGGACATGGCGGGTGCTCCTGTGGCCAAAGCTGGTGGACCCGACTTGCTGCCTGTTCCCAAGGTCTAATGTTTCAAGGACGGAGCACAGAGCCAGCTCTGGACAGCAGCATCCAACAAGACTCGCGTCCTCTTGCCACGACTACAGACCACATTTAAAACGCATGCACACACACACACGCGCTCACACACACACTTGTACAGAAACAAGAGGTGGAGAGGAGACCCCTCATCCCTTCGGGATTGACTGGGCCCTTGCTCCCAGACTGTAAATCTCATGAAGCTCTTTTCTTTTCTGGGAACCATGATGCATCTGCACAGAGAACGGACCCTACGTGCACAAGGCCTGCCTGGCGTCCGGGGCATTTCAGTCGGGGCAGGTGCTCGGGTGACATGGTTTTCGTGTCCCTGGGGCTTCATGTGTGAGATATTAAACAGGTGGGAACTTAACCCGACTGTGATGTTTAGGGGTGGGCCTCTTGGAGATGATTAGGGTTAGGTGAGGCCATTATGGTAGAACTCCACAACCCAAGCCCGTGGTTTTATAGGAAGAGGAAAAACAGAAAGACGTGTGTGCACGCTTCCTGTGCCGCCTTGGGATGCTATCAGCCACAAGACCATCATGAGACACTGGTCCCCAACCCTGTGCCTCCAGAGCCATGGGCCCCAACAAGCCTCCTTTTTCACAACTCAGTCTCTGAGGGTTGTGTGATTAGCAACAGAAACTGGACTATTAGGTAAACTGGCCCCAAAGGATGCCTTCAAGCAAGGACAAGTCAGAGACGATGTGAAATGGGTGCCAGGAGCCAACCAGACACTCGGCTTTGGGCAGCACGCCCACCCCTGGCCACCAGGCAACAGCACTCTTTCAGGCACTCAGTACTGCCTTGTGATTAGCAGGTTGGGCCCCAAGAGTGACTTGAGAAGCAGGACACCCACACTGTTGGGTCTGTAGACAGCCTTCTTCCCTCCCTGCCTCCACACGCCCTGTTCAGCAGCGGGTGCAAGTGCCATCCACGGGAGGGAGCATCTGCTCTGCAGCGACACCCTTGGTGCCCACTCCCATGGCGCACAAACATCCTCTTGTCCTGTGCCTGTTCCAAGAGAGCTGCTGCACGCCTCCACTCCAGCTCTCCACGACACCCATCTTCTGATTTTTGTCCTTCAAAAACCCATGAATGCTGCAGAGCTCAAGCCACTGCCTATGAATTGGGGTGAGTCCGAGCCTTGGCTCTGCCCCTCCATGCAAAGTGAACCAACAGGGGCTGGAGCTGTGGCTCACTGGTATCATGCTCACCTGGCATGCATGAGGACCCAGGTTCGAACACTAGCACCATGTATACAACTAAATGGGGGAGCAAGGAAAGCCACAGGAAAAACTAAATAAAATTGATTCTCTCTAAAAACATGAACCAACAGGCACACTTCCCCAGAGCTCTGCTCCCTGTAAGGGATTCCGCCACCTTTCACTCTCAGGCCCCCACACAGGGCCGTGATGAGACAGCAGTCTCAGCTGAGCGTGGTGGACGTCAGCCACCCCCGCACCCACGGTTTTCTCATTCGACCACGGGCTGAGAGCCACTGGCTGCTGCTGCAGCGGGAACACTAAATCTCCAGTCTCCCTTGAGTGTGCCCAGACCAACAGCTCTGTGTAATCCACTCCAAAGCTACGTGGAGTCCACTCTTTGTAACACCCAGAGGATCTCCTCCAGCGCTTAGAGCCCGGGTTAAAATTTAGCGGGCTTGTTTATGGTGAATCTGCCTCCGGGGGAAGCAAGCCTTGAAATCCACCCACCGCATCCACTCGGAGAATGAGGAGCCTTGACTCTGGCTCTGGGTGTGAAGGCAGAGGCTGCAGGTCTCGCAGGGGGTGGGAATGGGTCTGGGGGCAGCACATGTAGTCTTAGCACTGCTTTCCTGGACCGGAGAGAATCTAGCAAGAGGCTCAGAGGAGTCGGGTGGGAGTGTCAGGGTGCTCTGCTTGGCAGTCTCCTTGGGTGTCTCTCCCCATGTCCTGTCCACCTCTCCCCCACTAATGCCAATCCTGAGGACCTAAAGGGGTTGTCCTTGAGGTAGCCCTCACTACTGGAGATGTGCAGCTCGGTGACTTCTAGTGATCAATGACAGTTTTAAAGCCGCTCTCTGGAAACACTTGTGCCTTGAACCAAAAGCTGCAGCTCTGAATCATTAATGTTTTTCTGAAAATTCCAGGAGCATCAGATACCCCATCATCCTGTGACTGTCCCAGCTGGTACATCAGTCAAATGCCGCCTCGATTTAATCTCCTGAAGCCTTGTCCCCGGCCAGCCCTTCAGCTCAGGCAGGTCGATGATGATTTGGCCATCAAGATGCAATTCTGTGCAGGGGATCCAGGACCCCTCCTCCATCCAAGTACGCCACCCTTGGCACTACTTCTGGAACAAAGAGCTTTATTATTCAGCCTCCAACCTGACAAACAGAGATCATCCCAGCATTTAAAACAGAAGGAATCTGACTAGGGATTTGGTTAGGCAGGTGACAGAAGAGCAGAGGATGCAAATCAAACACGTAGTCAGAGATTTACAACAAAATACACACCATCCTGGGCTGGAGGGACGAAGCAGAGGGAGAGGGCTCCTGGATGTCACCGGGTGGAGGTGGGACCACAGCAGGACCAGCAGAAGAGGCTCCGACCGCAGGGATGATGCGGTCACGACCTGGGATACCAAGCTAGACCCCCAGAGGGGAAACTCTGGCTTTCCTCCCCCGCCTCCTGTCTGCAACCATGTCCCACTGGCCAAATCACAGCCTGGAAGGGTCACCCCCAAAGGATGCAGAGTTGAGCAGTGGACTGGGGAGGGACAGATCTGATGGCAAAAACTGCCCAGGACCAGCACCCACACAGCAGCACCACAGTCAACACACCTGAAGCATTGACACTCAACAGGCCCAGATCTGGTGGGTGTGGACCCTTGGGTGACATCAAATGAGTTCATGATCTGTAGAGAGAACCACTGATGTGAATAAATAAGAGGGAAGAAAAACTGATGTCAGAAAAATCAAACAAGCAAATATTTATGTCAGATAAGGAGTTCATCATTCCCGATGTGATGTTCCGGGCACAGCGGATCCCTTTAGCGTGCAAAACAGATGAAGCAGTCACTCTGTTTAAAGTTGAAATGGGGGCTGGGAGCGTCACCCACTTACCTCCCACCCCCAGGTGCCTCGGGTATGCGCAAACTCCAGGAAGGTCAACACAAAGTTGGACCTCAAACACCTTTTTGCAACACTGTAGGTAGACTTTTCAAAACCTGTGAAGAATCTCGGTAGCAAATTAAACCCCATGAGGTTTAATATCATGTGGGGTTAAAACAGCAAGAGCCATAGTCAGAAGGTGGGACTCGGACTGCCCCGTGAACGTGTCCGGGAACGCATGGCTGAAGCCACACGCCATCTAACTTCAGGATCGCCAACTCCAAGTGAATGAGGACAGCACGACCACGCCTGACCCCAGAGTGAATTATTCCTTTTATTTATGCAACTTGTCAAGCGTGTTTTTCTTTTCTTTTCTTTTTTTAAAGAGAGAGGGATACTGAGAGAGAGAGAATCAATTTTTACTGAGTTTTTCACATGGCATTTATTGCTCTGACACTTTGCTGTGTAAGTGATGCTGGGGTTTGAACCCGTGAACTCGCACGTGCCAGGCAAGCGCCGTAACCCCCAGGCCACCGCTCCAGCCGCAAGCGTGCTTTTCCTTAGCTGGCTGCTGTGCACCAAATGCTGCTGGTTGCTGGCTCATATTTACAGATGAAGAAATTGGGACACACAGAAGCTATGTGGCTCACTGTCCAAGGTCACACAGTAGCTTCAAGACAGAACCCTGATTCTGAGCTCCTGACCCAGTGCACCTTCCATTTCGTCATTTGATGGTCACCAAGGATGAGAGATATGCAGCCACCCAAAGCCCAGAGTTTAGCCCAGAGTTTAAGATGAAGCAACAGCTTGCTACTTTCCAAGCGTTCTTAGAGGCCGGTCCTGCTCACGATCAAACCTGTGTTGCGAGATGGCTTCAAATATCAGTTAAAATTATAACAGGCTGGACTTTGAGTGGAAAAGAGGCTTGACTTTGGCCCACACTAACTCTCTTTTAGAAAGAAATTATGTTAAGCTGGGCACAGTGGCACACACCTATAATTCCAGCGATTCTGATTCGGGAGGCTGAGGCAGGAGGATCCTAAGTTCAAGGCCAGACTCAGCAACTCAGCAAGGCCCTAAGCTACTTAGTGAGAACTTGTCTCAAAAAAAAAAAAAAAGAAAAGAAAAAAATAAAAATAAAAAGGGCTGGGGATATGGCTCAGTGGTAAAATGCCTCTGGGTTCAATCCCCCACCAAAAAAAAAAAAAAAAAAGAGAGAGAAATGAGAAATTATGTTGTGTTTCAAATACTACATTTCGAGTACACTAACTTTATCTTTGTAGGCCTGGGTTCTCCTAGATTTGGTGCAGACCTCTGTCCCTGCACACCGTCCTCTGAACTCCCTTCTTTCTGCTGCTGCCTGTCACCTGCCTATGCACTGGCAGCTCTGCCTCTCCAGGGCCAAACACAGAGACCAGCACCTTCCAGCAACTGGGAAGTATTTGTCTATACGTGAACACCTGAATGAGAGTATATGATGAGGCTCTGCCCATCCGGAACCCTTTCATGTAAGACTGGCAGCTGCATGAAGCAAGACACTTCCCTGGGCTCCAGGTCAGAAACCCACCGCTGCTTGGGTCAGGCCCACGCTGTCAGTCACTGTCAACGCAGCCGCTGCTAACTTTTTGCTCTTTGAATACTCTCTCATAACAAACTCACTCCTGAATTGGCTGTTTAAAGATGTGACCTCTCAATTTCTCCAGAATAAAAACAGCAGTAAATAATTTTCTTCCAAAAATGTGTTCCAAAATATTATTTAATTATGCACTCATTAGTGTGGGAAGAGTGTAAATAGGAGGTTAGGCGATTTATGGAAATGGGTACAGATCTTGGGTTTTCTTCCAAGTTCTTTTTCCTTTTTTCTTCTTTTCTTTTCAGCATCATAGCCTTTATCGGATGCAGACAGGAAGACTCTAATAAGCCCAAGAAGAAAAGTTGGTGGAACTCTCTTCACTCTGGCTTCATTTTTCACATTAGAAAGCACATCTCAGATATCAGAATCATTTTCACCTGATTTTATGAATTGCTTCAACTTTTGATGAAGTGATCTCTTGCAAGAAGCAAGTTGTTTGTTAGTTTAGAGTAATCCATGTATGCATTCAGCAAATACTGAAACCTATGCCATACAAGAAGCAGTGTGCTGGATCCTTCTCCAGCCTGAAAGTCCAGCCAACTGCACCCTCACGAGCTCAGATTCTGCCAAGGGGAGGCAGCAGGATATCTTCTGTATTCTTCACAGTTCAGGCCAATCTGAAAAACGAAGCTCCAGGCCTTTTGTAATCTATTTGGCTTTTTCACTGATCTCTAGCAGGGCGGTATGAAGCATAGAAGCAGGGAAACTCAAGGCAATCCCTTTACATGACTTTTAAGCTCACAAAAGGAACTTTCTGATCCTGGCTAAAATTACCTTTATGTCTCAACAGTGTCCAATAGCAAGAAAAACAGCGCACCACACAGGAGTTGTTCAATATTTTAAAATTTTTTATATGGAACTAATTTGAAACTCATAGAAAAGTCCTAAGAAAAACAATTGCTCAAAAAATATCCCCGTGCCTCTCAACCCAGGTGAGCCATGATTTCACACTTTACCCCATTTGCTTTCTCATTTCATTATCACTATGTACGTAGTTTTCCAAACCATCCAAGAGTAAGTTGACACTGGCCTTTCACCCTGGGATGCTTCCTCGGAACTGAGATGGTCCCTCCTGGACCGCAGTTCAGCGTCACCTTCGCTATGCTGACTGCAGACGCGTGGCCTGCTCTCCTGTCTGTCTTTTTCCACCTTTGACAGCAGCCTCTGGTGTTCTTTAGAGTCTTCCCCTCCAGGATCTGGCACTGCATCCACTGTGTCTCTCTGGCCACCTTTAGTCTGCAGCACCCCGCAGCCATTGTTCATCTTTAATGGCATCACACCAAAGGCCAGCCCTCCTCTCCCATCCTTTAAAGAGCCACCCGCATTTGGGGGTCGTGCAGTGTGTGCGATTTGTCTGCGTTTCTGGTCAGTCAGCTACACAAGGGCTGCTGCCCTGCCCAGGTGCCCTCCCTGAGAGTCCATACCCGCCTCCGGGAGTCAGCAGGCTATGGAACAAGCAAAAGAGCTGGCAGATTCGGACCCTCAGAAAAACTCCCCTTGGGTTTAGTATCGCTCTGAGATTCTTGCCTGAATCGGTCCTTACGGTAACGGCTACAGGATGTTCCATCTCCACATTTGCCAGTCTCGTGAGCAAGAGAATTCCCTTTACCTCCATTTGTTTCTTTTATTATCACTACGGCTTAAGGACTCCTGCTTTCTCCAGTGTCTTATAATCCATTACTTCACTCTTCAGGTGCTAAATTGTGCTAGATCTCGCCTGTGCTTTTGATGTGCTTCTCTTTAATCACTCTGTGTTGTGGCACAGTAAGGCTTTCCGTATCTAAGCTCTTTGTGCACTGTCCTAGCCCTGAAATCAGCCATCTCTGCAGGGAAGACAGCTAACAACCACGGTCTGGACCCCAGGTATGCTCGTGGCTGCGGAGGCGTAGTGGCTTGCAGGCCCTGTCAGAGGACAGAGGGCATTTCTATCATGGAGGTGAACTTTGCAAGGGTCAAGTTTATCTGAATCAGCATTATAAAACAAGAGTCTGTGTTTTTTCTCCAGAACAAAGAGTACTAGAGTTGAGGCTGAGAGGAAAATCAATGCAGATGCAGCGATAACAGACCTGGGCTCACCATGCACACGGGTGCGGGCGTGCATGGCTCCTCATGAAGGGAGCCACTGCAATCGAGGCTCCCCTGTCAGGACAAAGCTTTCACAGTCCCACGTGGCTCTGATCACTGGGTTTTTGCCTTTGTCATGGCTTTGGGCCATAAGCCAGCAGGTTGTTTGAACCAGAAAATGGTGCAGTGGGAATTACCCAATTCCTCATTTGCCCTTGTGTGGATCAAATGAATTCAGAGACACCTAGGATGCTCCCCACACCATGCACCTTCCAAAGCATGAACCCAGAGCAGCAGGCGCACCAAGGAGCTCATAGCCCATTTGCTCATTGGAAAAAAACTAAGATAAACTGCACAAAGTTTCAAACATGCAAAAATATGGAAAACCCCATATGGCCACACCCACCACTCTTCCCAACTACTGCCCCTTGCTCCCCAGATTTCTTTTTAAGAGAGAGAATCAGTTTCATTTACTTTTTCATTTGGATTTTATTTTTCCGACAATTGGTTGTGTACGTGGTGCTGGGGTTCAAATCGGTCCGTGCACACGCCTCGCAAGCGCTCTATCACTGAGCCACCGCTCCAGCCTACCCTATGTTTTTAGCAAGAAAAAATTTTAAGCAAATTACAAACATACTTCAATGTGCATCGCTAGCAGTTACCACATCCACCGAATTTCTAGTAATGATCTAGCATCATCTAGCAGCCCATGCTTAAATTTCTCCAGCTACCTGAAGAATGGCTTTTTATATTCTGCTTAAATTAAGAACTAAGTAAACAGTTTATACATTGTATTTGATTGACAATCTCTTAAGAGTATTTTAAACACAATATTTTCCCTCTTGTAAATGCCATTTACTTGGAAAAGGTGGGTAGCCTCACAGAAATTCCCACACTCTGGCTGTAGGTTATCACTTAGCTCTTGAAATCTGGGGACGGTTTTACTCGGGAAGAATTATCCAGTGTCCCATAGAGGGGCAAGCCTGGTCAGAAAGTCTGTCCTGAACTGGACGTGTGGTGGTGCACGCCTGTAGTCCTAGGGGCTCAAGAGGGTGAGGCAGGAGGATTGAAAGTTCAAAGCCAGCCCAGCAACTTAGCAAGGCCCTAAGCAACTTAGTGAGACCCTGTTTCCTGTCTCAAAATAGAAAATAAAGAGGGCTGGAGATGTGGCTCAGTGGTTAAGCATCCCTGGGTTCTATCCCTGTACAAAACAAAGGAAGGAAGGAAGGAAGGAAGGAAGCAAGGAAGGAGGGAAGGAAGGAGAGAAGGAAGGAAGAAAGGAAGGAAGGAAGGAGGGAAGGAGGGAAGGAAGGAGGGAAGGAGGGAAGGAAGGAGGGAAGGAGGGAAGGAGGGAAGGAGGGAAGGAGGGAGGGAAGGAAGGAAGGAAGAAGGAAGGAAAGGGCACCTGAGAAGTGAACTCTAGTGGCAGACAGAGATCATTTTTCACTCTCTGCAGATCTATAGGCAGACAATCCTCATAGTCCCTCCACTGCCAGTGCCCCTTCCCCTACTAAGGACTGAAACAACGTAGCTGACTGCCACCACCCTCCAGTGATGGGTGCCTCCCTGACACTTCTGCACACACCTGCCGCACGTAGAGTGCCCAAGAAGCCTGGCTTGATCTCGCCCGTTTGCACAGGTGCCCTGTGGAAATGTTCTGCTCCAAAGGGGGCACAGGGTGGGGACTGACCCCACCAACCAGGTCCAGGAGAGCCTGGTGAAGTCACCCCTGGTTCCAGCCACCATGCAGCAATTTCACAGTACAGCAGTGTGGGGTTTTGTCCTGGGTCCCACTGCCAGTCCTGGTGCTCTCCGTCCAGGAAGAGCGGCACTAGCTCTGGCACGGTGTCTGAGGCCCAGAGTCTCCTGATGCTTCCTTACACCCGTTTGCTCTTTGCTCCCTGCTTCTCGTGAGGATCACCCAGGCCCACAGGGAGCCCAGGGAGTGGGTGGCCCCAGCAGCTCTGGCCTTGAGCAGCTGCTTCTGTGTCCTTCAGGGCAGTGTCTGGAGCCCAAGCTTGGGCAGCAGCCCAGCAGTGAGTGGCCCAGAATGTGGCCACCACGCTTCCTCATCAGAATGCAAACAGCTGTCAGGACCTAAGGGTCCCCTGTGTGTGGTAAGACCTCTGGTAGTGTCCTTCTGCTTTAAATGTTCAAATAAATTTTTAAAAAGCCTCAGGTCACATTCTCCCTGAATATCTGGTCTGTTCTTAGGATTAATTATTATTATGGGTTGAACTGTGCCCTCCACCAAAATTCATTTGTTGAAATATAACCTCCAGTACCTTAGGACATGTCCTTCTGAAGTCTCACTCCAGTACCTCAAGATGTGCCCTCAACTGGGGATTTCTGTGAAGTCACTGAGAATGTGGTACTTTGTTATTGTTGTCCTAGTGGATTAAAATTCTTATACAGGGTTTCTAATTTAAATATTGACCATGTAGCAAATTTTAATGCATTTTTAGTATTTCTTATACATAAATACCATACATAAGTAGAATTTTATATATATAAATTGTATTTAATATACATAAATACTCTCATCTAGAATGAGAGCCATTTTTTAATGCCAACGATTATAGTCAGTACTCAAGAAAACAGAAAAGTCCGATCTGCCAGCAACTCTGCTGGAGACCTGCTCAACATGGTCTGGTTCTTCTCTCAGCACGTCCCTGTCCCTGGCATCCCCAGTATACCTGTTCAGTGTGTTTGGAACAGGTACAAGGAAGAATTCTCTTGCAGAGGACTTACTGTGAAATAAGCCCCGGCCCCCGCAGCTCCGGCCCAGTACACCCAATGGGCCAGAGTAACTCAGAGGCATTCCCATTGAACATGGTGTCTAAATCCATAAACACAACAACCAATGCGTCCTGCGTCCTTGGACTTCCTCAAGAAAGCTGACAGGGACATGACTCAGCCTCATATCCATCTTTCACACATCTCACTGAATTTATTGGGAATGTAGCCCAGATTTTGTTATTTATTAGCTATTTTATAATTGTGTCTTATTCTATTGGTGAATGGAATTAAGCTCCATCTTGCTACTCTAGTTCGCATGGTTTAGAGAAATGTTTCTGAAAGGCCTTCTGGTGCATTGCCTTCGGAAAAAGCTCAGTCATTCTTTCTTGATTGCAACAGGTTTGTGTCAAGGAAATCTTAGTATTTTACAGATGACATATACAAGATTTCCATGTCCACACAAGAACGAAAAGCAGGTCAAGCAATGCTAGGCCAACTGTTCAGCCGGTAACCCACAATGGGCAGGGGTCACCACGAGAATAATTTCTTCGTCCGAATATCCCACACTGTCACAATTGTGGGAAGTCTTATTTCCACATCAGAAAAGAGAGCTGAGATGCTGAGATACCTTCTCGACTGTGAGATCTCACGCGATCGTTATGTGTGCCCCCTAGGAATGGCCCGCACAAACTGTAATCAGTACTTGAACTTCAGCCCTTGCCTGGAAAGTGATTTCCTAAGAGGACATATCAACAAGTTAAGCTGTGTGTTGTATGTCTTGGCTCAGTAAAGAGCATGTGAACTTTCCCCTGGGGTCAGAGATCAGAAACAGGCAGATCAGAAGGTGCATGGAAAAGTGACAATGTTTAGCAAGTTAGCATAGTTGACCTGCATCTCCTGCATGGAGTGGAACCCTAAGAGTCCCTCGATCTGGAAAGCACGGGCACCTGGGGTTGTTGCAATGTGTTTCACCATACCACCCGGTGATGCTGTCCTTTGATAGGGGGAAGTCAGATGCACTAGTGGCCTCTGCTGACCTCTGCTTCATCCAACATGACTTAGGAAGCTGCCCTCTCAACAGAGCACATCCAGGGCTGTGGGGAGATGGGGAGGCTGTATGACCCTTTGGGAGGACCATCCTCCCCAGGCCCAGGAACTCATGCATGCCAAGCCAGGGCCTGTGGTAGATTCTCAGGAAGCAAAAATGAAGAGAGATGTCACCCTGAGGAAAAGCTTCCATGCAAACTCTGACATGATTTCTCCTCCCTCCAAAAAGGTAAAAAGGCTACCAACAGGGTGTGTTAACAGTAATCCATTAGGACTGCAAGCTTAGCCTGCTGCGCATTCGTTGAAAAAGAAACCAGTTCAGCAACATGAGTAGGAAAAATCACAATTTAAGTCTCTTGTATTCTAATATAGAAAAATAAAAAAATAAAAAAAAGCTTGGGTCCACAAAACTGGCATGGGTTTACCTCACCACCTCCAAATCCCCTCTAGCCATTCCCAAACACTAACTTGAACAAATTCCAATGTCTGCTTGCAGCTCAAGGTCCCTTTGATCCATTCTCTAACAAGTGTAAGGAAAGGCACTGGTTCCAGGGCACTCTGGTGTCTAAGATGAGGGGACAGCCTCATCAGACATGGCCACCAGCATGTGCACCTCTGGTGGACATTGCTGACCTGAGATGAGCTGGATTTTGCCCAGTATAATAATCTATCGGGCTGGGGGCTAGACTCCCCGGGGACTGCCAGGACCAGTTCCTTTGGAAGGCTGGCTCCATGGCCTGGGCTTGGTAATGTGAGCCAGGGGTAGTCACCACAGCGGCAAACCTTTGCATGTCCTTGCAGTGCCCAAGCTTCCACAGTGAGCCCCGCAATAGCTACAGCAGCCCAGAGACGGGCTCTGGAGCAATCAGCCCCTGAGGTCAGTGCACCTTGCCTTCCTTGGAGCTGGAGTTCTGGGTTGCATTAGTCAGAGGTTTTTGAATTGCAAGTGACTTTTTAAAAAGCACCTAAAACCATCTTAGAAATCAAGGGAATTTATGAGTTTCAACTCTCAGAAAAAACTTAAAGAAACTGACATTCTTATAGGTCAACATTTGCTAAATTATTAGCAATGTTGTATGCTTTCAACCTAACAAAAATCCCAATAGATGGAACCTGGAAAAAGCCATGATCCAATATCACGGCAATATCCCAAGGACTCCAGGGTTCCAGCCTTTCTAATCTGCCCTCTGCAGTGACAGACTTAGCCTCAGTGTCCCTGAGCTCCACCCCAGAATGACCAGAGACCTCATGATGTGAAATGACTGAAGAAGTCCCAGACCTGCCTCTTACACCTTATTACTGGGGGAAGAAAACACTTCCAGTGACCCTCCCCAAACGCCTCCCCATGACCACTGGCCAGCATCTCTTCTGCCTCCTTGGTTCACACAAAGAGGAATCTTTTCCCACCGTGGCCAGGAGATGGGAGGTGTGTTAGCTCAAGTTGTCACAATGGACACAGCTCAGGGAACAACTCTCTTGATTGGGTGGAGAAAGATTCCTCTGCAGGCCTCCCGGTGGCCATGTTGAGGCCAGGGCCTCTCCTACTGCAGACTGGGACCCCAGACTCTCCCTCCTGAACCAGCTCATTGGTGACTCAGCTCTTGGGCCCGTTAAACATACCTTAAGCAGACATTTTTTAGATCTTGCTGATTTCCTTTAAAAATGAACTCATGTGATATTAAGGATCAATTCCAGGAGATGAAAGATCAGCTGTACAGGGATATTGACATTCTGAAAAGAGATGTAGCAGAGCTAACAGGATTGAAAAGCACGGTTAACCAACTCAAAGCTTCATTGGAAGACACCAACACCAGAGTAAACTCTAATGAAAATAGATCTTCAGCGCTTGAAGAACGAGTATCGGATAATGAGG
>PVKS010013209.1:0-51543 GCA_004027875.1 Aplodontia rufa | reverse complement strand
TTGGAGAGATCTTTGATTTCCCTTGTAAGGTTAATTCCCAAGTATTTTATTTTTTTCAAAGATATTTTGAAAGGGACTGATTTCCTGACTTCTTCTTCAGCCCTGTTATTATTAGTGTATAGGAAAGCTATTAATTTATGCGTGTTGATCTTGTATCCTGCCACTTTGCTGATCTTGTATCCTGCCACTTTGCTAAATCTATTTACGAGTTCAAGCAGTTTACTGATGGAGTTTTTTGGATCTTCCAGATACAGGTTCATGTCATTAGCAAAAAGAAAGAGTTTGACTTCCTCTCTTCCTATTTTTATTTCTTTGATTTCTTTCTCTTGCCTAATTGCTCTGGCTAGGGTTTCAAGAACAATATTGAATAAAAGTGGTGAGAGCGGACAGCCTTGTCTTGTTCCCGATTTTAGTGGAAATGCTTTCACTTTTTCTCCGTTTAGTATTATACTAGCTGAGGGTTTAGCATACACAGCCTTTACATAGTTCAGAAATGATCCTTTGAACCCCATCTTCTCTAGAGTTTTGAACATAAAAGGGTGCTGGATTTTATCAAAGGTCTTTTCTGCATCCATTGATATGATCATATGGTTTTTGTCCTTGATTCTGTTTAAGTGGTGAGTTACGTTAATTGTTTTGCGTATGTTGAACCAGCCCTGCATTCCTGGGATGAAGCCCACTTGATCATGATGGATTATTTTCTTGATAAGTTTTTGAATACAGTTTGCTAGCACTTTGTTAAGGACTTTTGCATCCAAGTTCATAAGGGATATTGGTCTGTAATTTTCTTTTCTTGATGTATCCTTGTCAGGTTTTGGTATCAGAGTTATGGTTGCTTCATAAAAAGTGGATGGGAGCATTCCCTCCTTTTCAATTTCTTGAAATAACTTAATAAGGAGAGGTGTTAGTTCCTCCTCAAAAGTGTGGTAAACATCAGTGGAGAAACCATCAGGTCCTGGGCTTTTCTTCTTTGGTAGACTTTTAATTGCAATATGGATTTCAGTGCCTGTGATTGGGCTATTTAGGAATTCAATATCCTCCTGATTCAATTTAGGGATGCTGTATGTGTCAAGAAATTTATCCATTTCCTCCACGTTATCTAATTTGGAGGAGTATAAGTTGTCAAAATATGATCTTACAGTTTGTTGGATTTCCATGGGGTCGGTGGTGATCACTCCCTTTTCATTGGAGATTTTATTGATTTGCTTCATTTCTCTCCTTCTTTTGGTTAGATTCGCTAGGGGCCTATCTATCTTGTTTATTTTTTCTAAGTACCAGCTCATCAATTCTTTTTATTGTTTTTTTTGTTTTCAATTTCATTGATTTCAGCTCTGATCTTGATTATTTCCTGTCTTCTGTTGGCTTTGGGGTTAGATTGTTCTTCCTTTTGAAGGGCTTTGAGATGAAGTGTAAGCTTATTTATTTGGGATCTCTCTTCATTTTTAATGTGGGTACTCAGTGTTATGAATTTTCCCCTTAGGAAAGCTTTCATGCTGTCCCAGAGGTTTCGATATGTTGTCTTCATTTTCATTCTCTTCCAAGAATTTTTGGATTATTTCTCTCATGTCTTCTTGGATCCATTCTTCATTTAATAGGGTATTATTCAATCTCCATGAATATGTGTTTTCTGTTATGATTATTGCTGTTGATTCCTAGGGTCATAGCATTGTGGTCTGAAAGGACACATGGGATGATGTCTACTTTTTTATATTTACTGAGATTATCTTTATGAACCAGAATATGGTATATTTTGGAAAAGGATCCATGTGCTGCAGAGAAGAAGGTGTATTCCGCTAACTTGGGATGGAAAATTCTATATATATCTATTAAGTCCATTTGGTTTATGGATTTATTTAGGCTGGAGATTTCTTTATTGATTTTTGGTTTTGATGATCTGTCTAATGGTGACAGTGGAATGTTGAAGTCTCCCAGTATTATTGTTTTGTGATCCACGAGTGGTTTGATGTCATGCAGTAATTTCTTCACATAGTTGGGTGCATTGTTGTTTCGAGAGTAAATATTAACTATGGTCATTTCTTCCTGTTGAAGGGTTCCTTTTAGTATTAAGTAGTGGCCTTATTTGTCTCTTTTGATTAATTTCTGTTTGAAATTTACTTTGTTGGATATAAGTATAGCGACACCAGCTTGTTTTCTTGGGCCGTAAGCATGGTAAATTTTTTTCCATTCTTTCACCCTTAATCTGTGAATGTCTTTGCCTGTTAGGTGAGTTTCTTGTAAGCAGCATATGGTTGGATTTTGTTTTTTGATCCAGTCTGCAAGTTTGTGTCTTTTGAGTGGTGCATTTAGACCATTCACATTCAGTGTTAAGATAGAAGTGTGTAATTGATTCATAGTCATTGTGTCTTATTTAACTAGTTCTGTGGTTGCCTTGGTTAGTTCTTGCTGGGTGATACTGTCACTGGATTTCTTCAGTTTGTGGGTTTTGGGTATCAATTGCTTGTTTCTCTGTCTGGAGTATTTCCTTGAGAATTCTTTGTAGGGCAGGTTTTCTGATGACAAATTCTGCCAATTTTGTTTTGTCATGGAAAGTTTTTATTTCTCCATCAAATTTGAAGCTGAATTTTGCTGGGTATGCTGCATGTTGTGGTCATATAGACATTGAAAGATAGTATTCCAAGACCTTCTTGCTTTCAGAGTTTGGGTTGAAAAGTCACAGACAATTCTTATTGGCTTGCCTCTGAATGTGATTTGGCGTTTCTCCCTTGCTGCTTTTAATATAGTTTCCTTGGTATCTCTGTTGTACATTTTGAATATGATATGTCTTGGTGAGTTTCTCTTTTGATTAGGTCTATTGGGTGTCCTGTAAGCTTCCTGGATGAGCATGTCAGATTCTATTTTTATGTGGGAAAGTTTTCTTTCACGATCTCTTTGCGAATATTCCTCATACCATTGATGTGTGTCTCAATTTCTTCCTATATTCCAATTACTCTCAGATTGTTCCTTCTCATTTCATCACAGATAGTCTTGAAATACTGGTCATGATCTCTTATTTGTTTTCTTTTTTGGTGTCGTGAGCTCTAGCTTGTTCAACCTGTCTTCACTATCGGAAGTTCTTTCTTCAATAGCACAGGTTCTATTTTCTACTGAAGTTTTTCTATTATTGAATTCTTGCATGGTCCCTCTCATGTCATTGACTGCAGATTTGAGGTCTGTAACTTCCTTTTTGAAAGAATCTATTTCTTTAATGATCGAGTCTTTTAATTCTTGAGTTTTCTCAGTTATTCCCTTCATTTATCTCTTCTTTTAAGTATTGTTCCTTTTTGTTATCAGCTCATTGATATATTGTTCTAGATTTTCATCTTGATCCCTGGCCATAGCCCCCTTACCAGGGGAGTTTTGGGATTGACGTGAATGAACCTCTTCAAGTTTGATTCCTCATGTCTGAAGAGATTCTTCTCTCTTTTTTGTCAGGTGAACCCTCAAAAATCTGGAAATGAACTGGGGATTTTCTGTCCAGATTCAGAGCTACTGGGGGAAGGCATCTGTCTTCAAGTCACCATCTTGCAGTCTCCCTTGCGTCACATTTCTAACATGATAGGGATTTCATGTTTTGAACTGGAAGGTTTTCAATAAATTTCTTTTATCAATTTTATCTTTAAACTTTTGATAAATTTTTAGAATTTCTTAATATAGTCCTTAAATCTTTCTAATTATAACCAAGCATAATTTAATCAAGTTTTCCCATTTCCATTTCCAATTAGATTCTCACATAGAGAAAAGTAATTGACTTTTATACACTGATGTTATATATAATCATTTTACCAAATTTCTTATTAACTTAAACAATATTAGTACAATGTCAGATTTCTTAGGTATGCAATCATATAATCCTCAAATAAAGGTTTTTTTAATTTCCTCATTTCTAATATTTAAGATATATATATTTAGTTTTCTTACTGTATTATTTAGAACCTCTATAGTGTATAGAATTATACTCTATAATGATGTTACCAGCCAGTCCTTTTTTTGTAGATATCAATACTTATTTTATTTCTATTGTGTTTAATATTGCTTTCTGTAAAGTACTTCAAAATCAGCCTGCATATGTTAGCTACAGTCCTTTTTCAGTTCTTGGTTTTATAGACTACCATCTCACCATTCAATATGATGTTTATTGTTCATTTTGATAAATAGTCTCTTCCATATTTGGGTATTTTTTCTATTTATATTTACTGAGTTTTGCTGCTGAGTTAACAAGTACCTTTTCACATGTATTCATATAATCATAAAATTAATATCTTTTAATTTGGCATAAAATTATGTTAGAGCTTCTAATGATGATTCATCTTTTACGTCTGAAATTAATCTTACTTGGTCATAATGCACAGCTTAATAATAATTCTTTAATACACCACTGGATTCAATTTTCCAATGTATATTTGAATTGTAATTCTTGCATCTGAATTTATTAGTGATTTTGATTTATGATTTCAGTTTTTGCTAGTTCAGGGTTTGTCTGTTGATTACATTTCCTTCTTAAAATGAATTCTCTAACATCTAAAATTATTGACTAATACAAGATTTATGTATTTTGATTATTTTAGAAATTCAAGTATAATACCATCTGGGCATGATGTCTATATAAAAAAAATGATTTTGTTTTGTGTTTGGTCAGGTTGATTTTCTCCCTTACCCCCACACAATATTTTAAAGTTTTTATTGGTGCATTATGGTTTTACATAACAAAGGACCCCCTTTCATCTTTGATAGCATATATTTTTCTAGAAAAATCATCCATTTCCTTGGAATTTTCAGATGTATTTCAATTGAATGTGGCATACATTTATTTTCTTTCTTTATTTTTAGTTACACATGCCAAAGATTTGCCCCTTTTGTTCATATTTTAAGGAGCCAGCTTTTTCTTCCATTTATCCTTCTTTCATTTATTTATATTCTTTTTTTTTTATTGCTCCTTAGCTCCTCAGCAAGATAATGGTAAGGTGAGTGAGGTACTCTCCTTGAGCACAAAGTTTAAGGAGAGGCCAAACAACTCATATCTTAATGTACTACTATTAAAAAACCAAAGGTAATGCAAAATCCTGATGGATCAAATTTTTAAATAAAGATAGGATCAGTATTACTGATTTTTCTTTTGCCTCAGGCTCCAATATGGCTCAATACTGCACTGCTCTTAGTTCATTTATTTTTAGACTTGAAAAATGGCTTTCAAAATCTGGCATTTTTAGATAGGCCTATGTTCTTTGTAACTAGTAAGTGCCTCCATAGTAGGTAAAATCCATTATCATTCTTTTAATTATATTTGTTAAGAATTTTCTAACAATTTTCTAAATACCATCAGTGCTGGATACAAGCATGCCCCTGAAAAATTCCATTCTAGAAAGAAGACAAATATACCAATGTGGAAGATTTTTCTGACAGTAGAGGAAAAAGAAATCAGCGAGAAATTATCTGGTAAATAATGCTAGGCTTAAAATTTTATTGCTCTTGGAATAACTGCTAAAATCCACCAGGTGGTGGAATAAAATGAGTTAACAGTGCAATTTAGCTTACATATTTTCCTAGTTGGAGATGCAATTTTACAGAGAAAGCCACAATTACATATCTGCATTTTTTATCCTGTTTATGAATTTTATTTTGTGTCTTTCTTACAAATCAGAATGTATGTGTTGAAAGATCAAAGATTTTTAGCCACCAATTATTCTTTTTAGTGCCAGGCAGTACATAAACAAACAAAAAAGAGGCCTGGTTTAAATAGGTCCAAGAATGCAATTTAATAGAAAAGAAAAGAAAAAAAAAACCCTGAGGGAAACTCTACTAAAAGACAATTATTTTAAGCCTGAGAGTTTTAGTAAAAAATGTGGCACTGATATTAGGTATCTTAGCTGGAATTATTGTTGTCCAGAAGGTTAAGATGATTGGATTCTGTTTCATATAGCTCTTGGGTGGCCTACTTTTCTCTTATACAGAGATTTTCCAAATCAAATAAATTGATCCGAATGTCTGTGTAATTCACTTTTCTTGTGTATCTTTATTCATTATTAAAAATGACAGCAATCTTTTTTGTATTAAAATGTATAAAATGATTTTAAATACGAATCCAAATTTAGGTTCAAATGACTTGCCTCAAGACATAAAATTAATCAGTAGTCAAACCATCGTGAGAGTCTGAGTTTCTCTAGATCCTGGTTTCATCTCACTCTACCACGCTAGGCGCCACTGTGAAGCGCTCGCATTTAGAGAATCCATCCTTCACTGTTGCGTCTGCATAGCCTGATTCACTTACCTTGGCTTCATCCATATTCCAGAGCAACAGGTCTTTCCTGGACATCCACTCTACGAACTTTCTTTGTCCCTTCTCTTAGCCTGACTGCCCCCATTTATTATAGCTCACTTTCTTGTTTTAATCACCCTTGGTTTGTTCCTCTTAATAGATGTTGAGCTTTTTGAGGTTAGCAAGACTTTCTCCACACCTTTGCCTCCTATGGAGCCCCAGGTTCAAGGAGGAATATGAAGACATTCAGTAAACATTTGTTGAATTGTAAATCATTACTCGGTTTTATATATGTCCAAAAAATAGACTGACAAGCTGCTTGACTTCGGGAGAAAAATACCATCACATGAAAATGAGAAAATTAAAAAAATAAAATGAATATTCAAGGGACCATTGTTTTTAATTTTTTTTCCTGACAGCAAGTAGGCCACAAGAAGAATTTGTTATCATTAGGTTTAATATGTAATATTAATATTGAAATATGATATTGAAATAACTCATTCCATTTTGTTTTCTTTTTTTTTTTTGATAGAAAGATGCTGAATTGCTGGAGCATGAGAAGATTCTGTCTTCAGATTTTCTTTCAACAGCCCAAATCATCGATTTGCTGAACGAGAATATAGATGGGATTCAAGAGTAAGTTCTTTTATAAATGACCATGATATCTTATTAACTTTCTTCGAAATATTTGTTATATTGTACACTGAAATTATTTATATTCTGGGACACATAAGTTTGTAAATACCTGACATTTTGCTCTGCTCATCAGTCTTCTTTAGGGGAGAAATTCATTGAAAACCAATTTGTTGATATTAACCAGGAGCAGGGATTTACTATTAAATGCAGCTGCTCTTTGACTTCTTTGCTCTTTCACTCATTGAATTTCCAATTGTCAATATGCATACATACCTAAAGGGTTGTATCTTCTGTAATATTAATGGTCAATATATTTTATTATTTTGGAAATTCTGAATTCTAATCATCCATCTGTGATTATTATCAGAATTGAAGCTATGCTGCCTACTCTGATTAGATGTGTTGTTTAAAAACGTAAATATAACTGAATTTATAGGTGATAATTCTAGCATATGTCCTTTTCACTCTTTAGGCTATTTATTTCTACAGTAGATCATTTGTTTATAACATTAGTCAGATATATCAAACACAATTTCCTAAAAGATAGTGTTAATAATCACCCATTTAAAAAACAATCATCTTACTTGAAAATGAAAGCCCATAATGTGTGGAGCGGGTGATGATGTGATGTGCTGGACCACAGCGTCCTGCTGTTTAGTCTCTGCAAGCCAGTCCTCAGGACACAAGCAAGGTGTCATGAACCATATGGACAAATAGAAAATGACCTTGCCAGTGGTTATCATTGGCAAATAATATAAATGTTATGGAATACAGCAATTTACTACTGACAAGGAGACATGACAGATGTAGTCTGAAAAAGAAATCTAAGAGAAGGCTTTTGGAGAGCAGGAAAATAACACTGACAGACCATTTCCCATGATGCTGTTCACCCTGCCTGCCAGAAAGTGTGACCTGTGATTCAGGCAGTATGGCTGAACAGGGAATTAAAATTTGCACAGGTTTTTAAAAAAGTATAGCATGGCAGTTTTACCATTTTGTAGAAATGAATGTTCACTGGAATTCAGATTCTTAGTGTGAGAACTGCAGAAATGTATTCATTGTGTGGATGCCACTGATTATACTTCCAGGTAAAACATCACTTTCCAATTTCAGGGAACCGCAAATGCTATTGAACATTGCAATGAAGGACAACAGGCATATAACACTAGGCAAAAGCAATACAATGTAAATAGCAGATATATCATAGTTTTGTTTTAAATATTAAGTGAAAGATATTATATTAAATACCATTAATATTAAATAAAAGGTAGTGTTGCTCTTTGGAACTATTTCATCCCACATCACAAGTTGTGCTGCATAGTGTACTACCTGTGACTAATTATTTTTTATTATTAGCTCCCATTTTTTATTAAATATCTAAATTCTGAAAATATTGTTCATATCTAGGTAGTGAGGTCTAGGAAAAGTAAATGATACAGTGATGGACGATGTCCTACTTTGTCTCACCAAGAATTTTGGTAAAATCATTATATTAGGTGATGCAGAAATTAGCAATATAAAAACAGATGCTTTAGATTGTCTCATTAATGTAGAAATTACCTGAAGCAGTCACAAATTTCAAGACATCACCCTTGGATAAATAACATCACTGTTATCATAGGAATCATTTCTTTGTGATTTTTCTTATGGTTTTTTATGTGATTTTTGTACAGTAATCCAGAAGTATTTGCAATCGATCACTTACTTTTAATTTAAAATAGCATTATCATAAATGGGAATTACATGCTTTTCAGAATGACAGGAATACTATTTAGGTACCCTGTCACCAACTGACAGAAATATGACAAAATCAGACTGTATGCAAAGCTATAAGCCTATTTAATTATTAAGAAAATCAGTGTATTTCCCCACCTTTTGAAATTAAGAATTGCCTCTGTGAAAGTAGCAGTGAAATGAGACCTTACCATTAAGTTTATTTTTGGAATATGTAAGCAGTTAAATGTTGGGTGTGCTTCTCATGATCTCCCAGCTGCAATCAGTCCTAAATATTTTTAATGTAACCCTAACTTTATTTTCATATTCACCCAAAATCCTTTCCTAAAAAAGATGAGGACCTAATTAAAAATAACATCATAAACACAGAAATAACACTGAGACTTTTTCATTAATTTTTATATTGCTGGACCTTTATGAGATATTTACTTCTTGCCTTAAGACTATTTCATCATGTCATCATACATAATAAAATGCACCCCAGTTTCAAAAATATGCAAGAATAATATAAAGATTTTACCGAAATTCTTGATGAGACAAAGTTGGACATCATCCATCACTGTATCAAAACTTCCTAAAACACATTGAATATCTTTCTTTTTGGCTGCATTCTCCAGCACTACATGTGCATGTCTCCCCTCTTCCTTGTTCCATCTCCCCTCATATTCACAGAAAAGGTTAGCAAATTTTCCAGTAAAATGCATGGAAACCTTGCATCCAAACTGCAGCAGTATTATGCTCCAAATGCCTCCCTGCCTAATCTGGTTTGGAGTAAAATAACTGAACAAACAAGACAGTTACAAATACTTAGCCCTGTGGTTCAGGTTACAGGGGAAGATTCAAAGGGAAAGTGAAGGAGCTCACACAGATTTCACAAAATCTTAGGAAAGTAATTGTCTTCATTCAAACACAAACACTGAAAAATAAAAACAGAAAGCAAAGAGCATACACAGATATTCAGGCCAAATATTTCATTAACAAAACAGCACGCAGATGGCAGATGAAGAGAAACTTAGAAGGAAAAGTAGAACTGCTAGTAGCAGAAGAAAACGTTAGGCAAAAACTGATGATTAAAGAGGACATCAATTCCACAAAACAACAGATTAAACAAAGATGAGAAAATATGCAAATAAGAAAATTTTAGAACTAAAGTAAGGAATTAAGTACAAAGAAGAAAAGCTTACCTTGCTGAAAATCAAGTCAGCAATAATGGAACACAGATTTAAGAAAATATATAAGGCAGATTAAAGCAATTAGAATTAGAAGACTTTAGAATATACATCTGACATAATGAATCGGAAAATAATTTGAACTGTATAAAATAAATACTTTGATTTTAATATTTTCATATAATGAAATTACATGTATTACCTTATTTCTGAGTTAAAGTCAACCACAGAGAAAAGTAAACAGGCCTCAGACTTTTCCTTAGCCACAATAGGCAGGAGAAATCAGAGGAGTTGACGAGTCACCAGAATTTAGGGAGTCAAAAGAATGTGGTTCCAGGATAAAATTCATTGCTTGTCTTCTTTATGAATTGTACTTCTGGGGTTAGATTAAGAAATTTTGACCTTATCAAATGTATTTTTCAATTAAAAGTTTGTAGTATTTGCTATTAATATTTAAATCTTTAACCTATTTGAATTTTGTTTTAATGTGTTAGGTGGATTGGTATTTTCTCATCCATATGTGTAGACAGTTTTTCCAGCATCCTTGAGGAGTCCATATGTCCCCCAGTGAATTGAAATATTACCTCTCTTATATACCAAGCTCCCATATATATTTACCCTTTTTAAATTTTTGTTAAACAGAAAAAAGGAATATCATTTTAGTTGTGAATTAATAAAATAATCTAGCATATCCATCATAGAAAACTAATTATAGAGAAATTTCATATACTGAATAGCACTATATGGCATTATACGAAAGGGGGTGAAATCACAAAGATTGCTTAGAACATTCAGAACTCACTCTCAGTTTTGAGGTTTACCTGATACCACTGAATATGAAATGGATATTGGAGAATCAGTTAAACACATATTAACATAAGCTTTGTTTCCAAACTTGCTTAATCCTATTGTATTTATTATTCTGATCATAGTTTATTTGAATATTATGAATAATAAGGACTTCCTTTTTTGAAAATGAAAATATAAAACTGTCACACATATACTTATCCTGCTGCCACCGCCCAAAACACACAAAAACAACAAAGAGAATGCAGAACCAGAACGTTCTATCTGTCAAAGCAAAGAGAATGCAGAAAGTTCAAACTACAAAATATGAAGGTGATCACCACAATTGTTACAAATCAACCAGAAGCGCTGCAGAAAATATAAGGAAGAGACACAAAGTCATAGATCTTAGAAAGAGCTAAAAGATAAGTTTATTCTCCCAGGAGGATAAAACCTAAGGGTTCCATTCCAAGAAACCTTACTTGTAGTAGTAGGACAAGGGTGTTAAGGCTTGGAGCAGACACTTCTTGAATCACGGGGAGTAGCCTGTTTTATGTGATGTAAAGAGAACCTATCCAAATTTTTTTCTTCTTTTCCCCCACTAATTAAAATGAAAAGTCAATTTTAGAATAATTGGCAGAAAGTTAAACAGGAAAGGCTTACTAGTTTGTAACATGGCCAAGCCTCCACCTCTACTGTATTTCCTCTAGGTAAGTATTCAGGGATAAAAACTGGCTTCATTCAAAGAGAAGTAATAAATAAATAATATGCATACGAAGACAGATAATGCAAGGGGAAAAGCAAGCAAAATCACAGGAAAAAGAAATAGGAGATAAAGAAAACACACCAGAAAGATGAAACCATGAGCAGACAAAAAATGTCACCATATATGTCAAAATGAATTTTTTTAAACTTATGAAGTAATCCCAACAACAGCATAAAACGAAGACATAAAAATTCAAGGAAGAGATAATGAGAAATTAAAGGTTTTAAAAGATTTTTTTTTTAAATAGAAAAGGAAAATTCTTATTTTTTGGTTCAAGATCATCTTACATAGTAAAAGGATTCATTGGTTCACTTTCATACATGCATAGATAATTACAGAGTAGCTTAAACCTGATCCTTGTACAGGAATTCCCCCCTCTCCCCACTTCCTGAATTCTTGTCTCCTCTGTAATTCCCCCTATGTTACAGCTATAAAAGAATGTGTATATATATCCTTGATATAATTCTTTCTAATGGCTAGGTAGAACTCCATTAAAATACATGTATTTTAATCATTGAAATAGCAAGATTTAGGGGCTGGAGAGGTGGCTCAGCAGGTTACCGAGCTTGCCTGGCATGCACAAGGACTGGAGTTTAAACACCACCACCACAAACACAACTAAATGTCAGAGAAACAATGGCCAGATGGAAAAAACAAAAATATAAAATTAATTCTTTCTCTCTCTCTCTCTCTCTCCTCTCTCTCTCTCTCTCTCTATCTCCCTCTCTTTAAACAATAAATAAATAAATAAATTGCTAGATTTGTATGCCTGCCTGAGTATATTTGGGCATCTCGTGGACATGGAGTGTACTCTATATTGATCATCCCCACTTTCCCTCTCTTTTCTCCCTCCCTTCGCCCCCCCCCACCATTTGATAGCTATAATTCCCACATCGTATGTGTTACTTCAAATTTGGTGGGTCTATTAAATAAACTAGAATAATTTTTTTCCTATCTTAGGTTTTATTCTAGCTTCCACATATGGTAGAAAACATTCGACCCTTAAATGCGTGGCTTGTTTCACTGAGCATGATTTTTTTCCCCATTTCCATACATTTACCTTCAAAAGCCATGATATTGTTCTTCCTTCCTTTCTTTTTTTTTTTAAGAGAGAAGGACAGTAAGAGAGAGACACAGACAAAAATCAATTTTTATAGAGTATTTCACATTGCTTTAGTTGCTCTGACACTTAATAGTGTACATGGTGCTGGGGTTTGAACCCGTGTACTCAACGCATGCCAGGCAAGCACCATAACCGCTGAGCCACAGCTCCAGCCCTGATGTCATTCTTTCTAATGGCTAGGTAGTACTCCATTGTGTGTGTGTGTATATATATATATACACATCTCACAGCTTTTGGATCCATTCATCCAGTGAAGGGCATCTAGGTTGTTTCCATAATTTAGCTATTGTAAATTGAGCTGCTATAAACATTGTTGTAGCTGTATCTCTGTAATAAGCTGATTCTAGCTCTTTTGGGAAAATACCCAGGAGTGGGATAGCTAGGCCCTATGGTGATTCAATCCCTAATTTTTTTGAGGAGTCTCTACACAGCTTTCCAGCGTGGTTGAGGTAGTTATGCAGTCCCACCAACACTGTGTTAGTGTTCCAGAAAAGGAAAAATCTTGCTGACTCTTAGGTGACATTTATAGTAGCCCAAGCAAGAAATAACATTTATAATTCACATTAGTAGACAAAAGACAGTAATGAGAAGTATTCAAAATGGAAAAGAAATATATTTGAAAAAAAAAAGTAAAAATTCATAAAGCATAGATTGCTGGGATTTTTAAAAAGAAAAAATACAACAGAATAACTAACAATCTAGTTTCAGAACATTTTAAGAAACTTAATTGTGAATAGGAAATACTAAATTTCAGAGGGAAAAAATTCTAGACAGAAAGTACAGAAAAAGGAAGAAAAGGAAGAGAAGTACAATTAGAAAATAAAGAGACAGACAACAAAACAAAATAGTTTGTCTCTCTTTTGAATGTTGTTTGACCTTATATAACAGAATATTTTAGATTATGAATATTACAGAATTTGCATTCAAGAAAAATATTTGTTTTCAAAAAGGAAACATTCAGTAGTTAATATGATACAGTACCTGGATTTTTCTTTTGTTACAGAAAACTGGGCATGTTCTTGAATTTCAGACATCTTCATACTTGTTTAAAGGAAGGCATTCTACTAGATTATTATGTGTCGGGATTTGTGTGGGCTAAAGGAATGGACTTTTCTATTGCTCAGTATTCAAAATTTATGACGTTAATGGATATGTTACTTCAAAATCTTAGAAGTAAGTACATTACTTTTTCTCTTTATTAAAAAAAGGTACCTTAGCCTACCATCTGTATTAATGTTCTTAAGCAAAAGTTCCTGATTTTTCTGTAATTCCTTCAGTGAAAATTGGGGGGTGGGTTTGCCTTGTTATAGCAAAGATGTCTCAAATCTTCACTGAGCTGCAAATCCTCAAATAACACTCAACAAGACTAAAGTTCTCTTAATAATTAATTTGGTAAGATGTGCTAATTTCCTTTAAGAGTTAATTGTCACTCTTCAAAGACCTGCAGACTTTCTGATATCCTTGCCAGTCCTCTAATGTACCTGATATCAATAAGTATATTCCCTAACAGGGAATACCATGTAGCTGTAAAAAGAAAGAATTCTTATTAAGTAAGTGAAGAATTGTGTGCTTTTATGAATGAGACAAAAATAATAATTCACATGTGTTTATTTTTATATGCACCAAGAAATGTTGGAAGAATACAGAAAAAAACTAATAATTAAAATCACTTGTAGGGAAAGGTAGTGGGAGCTTGGCACTGGGGCAGCAGGAACTGGAGGAAGTCTTTTCTCAATATTATCTGCTATTCACATCTTGAAACCTGAATGTAAAAAAAATTCAAAAAATCCAATTTGAGAAGAGAAGGTATGACACAGCAGTCCAAAGCTTTGCCATCTCTGAGCAGAGTATTAATAAAGTCAGAGAATAAAGGAAATTTTTTCATGAATCTCAGATTCTCAAGTTAAGAAAATAGTTGCATTGCAGATGTTTTCCATACTTCATAACTGACTTGAGAATAATTCTTTTAGGATAAACTTTACATTGTTAATATCAGTTCCAAAATGAATTTCTCAAACTTGAGAAGGACCCATCACACCACTGATTAATCATGAGAAACTCATGGATATTAACATGGTCATCTACGTCCTCAATAAAGAAAGTAATTTCAGTATGTTTTCAGATTAAAGGAGGTCAAGTGGGTCTACATTTCAGTGGTGTCCTGCGCACCTGCTCATCACTCCCAGTCAGGCACAGCTTACCCGGGAAGGTGCCAGGGAAACACGGTTCAGCTGGCTGTTGTCCTTTGGCCCTGCCAGTATGGAATTGCCTTTTAGCCTAACTCACTTTCCGACCTGATCCTTTCCTCAAATTTGTGCTGCATATCTACAAAGCATTCTGCAGATTGACCACCTAGAATCAATTGGGATCAAGCCCCCACATTATATGGAATACAGGATTTGTAGAGTTAGCCCTCGTGGATCCACCTGGCTGCAGATAGAACACAACTGAAAAAGAGTTGTGTCTCTACTGAACATGTTCAGACTTTTTCTTCTAGTCATCATTCCTTAATCAATACAGTATAACAACAATGTATCTAAGGTTTGCACTTCATTGTGAATTATAAGTAATCTAGAGATAATTTAAAGTATACCAAAATATGTATGTAGGCTCTGTACAAATACACCATTTTATTTAGGGGACCTGAACATCTGCAAACGTTGGTAGACCTTGGGGAGGATACAGAGGTCTAATTTTTCTAGGGTCTGACCAAAGACAATCTGCAGAGTTTAATGGCTAGATATTTGACCTTTATCCAGGTCCACAGGCATAGATTGACTCTCTGGTACATAACATGATTAACAGCAAGTAACTAAGGAATCTTTTCTCATTCCTATGGTGCTAAATTGTTTTCCCTCAAATGTAAATAATAATAACAAGTAGAATTCATGCAGGATTAACTTGTGCTAGACATAGTACCAATAACTTTACAAAATATGTCTTGTTCAATTCACACAGAACCTGTAAGAAAAACAAAGTTCAGAGGGGTTCAAGAACTCTGTAAGATTATAGAAGGTCAATCTAAACAAATAAGATCCCACCCTTCTAACTACTGGCTTTGGGCTGAATCCTAGAACGCATCATGCCATGTAATGTGCTAGAATATGTATCTTTTTCAGTTTGCTAAGAGTTTGACATCATTTCTTATTTGATCATCATAACAGCACTATAATTTTTAAAATAGGTATTAATCTCATTTCACAGATAAAGAAAATGAGACTAAGGTCACCTAGCTGGTATCAGTTATGAGGTACCATCCTAAGTTTTCCAATTAAATTAGAAGTCTAGCATATTCTTTCATTACCCTAGATTTTCAAGAATAAATTTTATTTCTAGCAGCCTTACTATTTTAGTGGCTTAATCTTTCAGATTTTAATTGTGTCACTGAATGTGATTTTTTAAAAGAGCAAATGTTTCAGTTAAATAAGTAAAAAGATAACTTCCCTAATTTTTAAAGTAATTATCTGTAGAAAGACATTAGACACACAAAAACAGTTGCAAAGAATCAGATATTTTTCGGCATGAGGAAATAGCCTCAAAAATGTATTTGATAAGTATAATTTCATCTGGAATTATTATCAATTATCTAAGAGTTCTTTTTTCCCTGCATCTCTAATTAATACCATTTTATTAATAAAATGATTCAGACTTTCCATTCATTTAGAATTGCTCTTATTCAACAGATTTTTCATTTTTGAAGTTACTTTCACCATTTTCAAAAGGACTTTATCATGGAAAGAGAAATTGCAATTCCACCTAGAATGGTATTGGAAAGTCTAGTCATCCATGGTAATTCAGTGTATCTGACACACATGAAGGGATGTGGAGAGACACTATGAAAAAGGAACCAATGGTGATTCATTCAACTGGATTTCAATTGTTGTATAGTTCTATGCTTCTTTCTAATTCCTAAAAGTAGAAAGGAATCTAAATGGAACAAATTACAATTTAGTGTTCATATTATCTTTCAAAAACTTTAAATTGTATACCGTGTATACATCTCAGAAAGAGTAGCTGTACAATTTGAAAGTGGTTGTATCCAACAGTCAGCATATATTCTCACATCTTCTTTTCTTTTTCTTTTTTTACTGGTGCATTCAAGTTGTACATAGTGGTGGCATTTGCTGGTACATATTCATACATGCACAGAATATAGCAATATAATTTGGTCAATTTCCTCCCCCAGCCCTCTCCTGCTCCCTCCTCCAGGCCCCTGGCCCCTTGCTTCCGCTCACAGCTTCTTTTCATTTCCATCCCCATCCCTCCAAAAATCCATTTCGTTGCATGAAGTGATGCACTCACTGATGATTTCCTGTGGGAGACCAAACTCTGGTTGACAAGATTCACACTGAGCGGGACAGTTCCCTCAGAGGCATCACCCGGATGGCCCCCCAGCTGATATCCGCCTCCCCTAAACAGCCAGCCCAGCCTTAACTTCTCCAGAGCCTTTCAACTGTCCACCTCCCACCACCTGGGCTTTGGCATCAAAACACCCAGGACTGTCAGCTGACTGAGGGGCCCCTGGCCCCTCTAGTTACCTGAATTTATTCTTCAGGGGAATGGGGGAGAGTATGTGTATGTGTGCACCCTACATAAATATTTTGTCTGCTGCTGCCAAAAAATAAGTATAATATATTACCAAACAAGTAAATGACAGTAGCTACCATCTTTTTTAATTAAAGACATTCTGAAAGCTAAGGTTCTTTGACATCTGCTTCTTCCACAGGAAATGGTTTGGGGTGCTCATTTTTGTTTCTGTCACAGCACAGACTAGAGTGACTGAGTGGTTTTGCTGGTAATGGGGGCGAAGTTGTGACACTCTTCTTGCACTTTTTTCTGATGCCCAACCTCACTGGGCATACATTAGAGGAACAGCCACACGCGTTCTAGATCTGCATGTGGAAAAGGTCGCGAAATCTTGATGTTTTACAGAAATTCATGTTCCTGGCTTCTACTGAGAACCTTCAAGCCCAGTCTGTCCCATGGTGACTGCACTCAGGTGTTAGCAGACTCCACATTTACATTGCCAGCTCTGAGTTTGTGACCGAACCCACCACATGGGTCTTCCCTGTATCATCCAACTCAAGCAACAGTTTGTAAATTTTGTACGTCCTTTTTTTCGAAGATCATTTTTAAAAATCTCCTTTCCATTTTTAAGCAATCTTTAGATACATTTTGATTTTTTTCATCTTAAAATGGGAACATAAGAAACAAGCTCTTTCAGCAATTATACAGCATTAAAGTAATTTACGATTGTTGAGTGCGTCAGCTGCTAGTCTTTTACCACAGAATTTAATTATTAATGTATTATGAATAAATAACGGGAGTTTTACCAGTTACTCTCACAAAAATAAAACAAAGTAAATTTTGGCACATTTATGACATCTTGGATTATTTTGTTCTTAAAACGTCTATTAAAATAACACTTAAGATTTCCCTGGTTCTTATTTCAGCACTACATATGTCCCTAGAGGACAGCATAAAATGGCTGGGGGAAGTTATGGCTGAAATTGGACCACCCCATTCACAAAATAATGAGGAACAGAATGTCTTTAATATAGAACAAGCCAATGCTATCATTGATTACTTAAAAATCAGGTATGGTTTTGTTTTCAGTAGCATTGTTTTTCATTCTGTATCTTCTAGAAATTGTCTATTTAAAAATTAAATTCTTAAAGGAATGAATCTGACTTAATTTTCCAATATGAATATACAACAGTGAGTCTTACCATTTTGTATATCACAAGACACTGACCTTACCAAAAAAGGTAAATAAATGGACTAGTAGAGGAAGAAGTTCAGAGGGAGGGAGAAGGAGGTTAAGGGTTCATACGGGGGTCTTAATTCAAACAAATTATATGCCTTGTATTTATAATTATGTCAAAAATGAATCCTAATTTTAGGTATACCTATAATATGTCATTAAAATAAAATATATCACAGTAAAAAATAAAGACTGTAACATAAAATACAGATGTTTACAGAATTCATGTGTTAATTAATCCAACCAACACACAAATAATATTAAAATCTTCCATCTAATAAGTCAGGACATTAAGCATTTTGGTTAATATTGCATTCTTTAGAATCATTTGTGTTTAATAAATATAATTTCACCTGGAATTATAATAAATTACCTAAGAAATTTTTTCTCTGCATCTGTAATATCTCTCTATTTCCTTTCATGCAACTTCAGCATCTATTTCAGATATCCTACTAACTAACATTTTACTTTTCTGTAATAGGGATATTTAAAATACATATTTCTTTAAAATCACAAGTGAAAAATTAACAGCATTAAAAATAATTCTGACTTACTTTATTTGACTAATCTCTTAAATATTACTTTAAAAAAAGACATGTTTTTGGTATCTATATCTATATCTATCTTTCTGATTAATCAGATTTGAATATAACATACTCTATATTTTAGATAGTTGACCTTTCCAACTACTAGTATACATTTTAAAGAGCAATATTTGTTTTCATTTAAATGTTTACTTGAAATGCTTTATTTTAGAAATGGAAGAGATTTATGCATTTCCTCAAATTTATTATATGCCATAAAATATTTTGTACTGTTGACCAATTAAACTCATTATTGTCTCTCTACTTGGAAAATGATGGTGGAAGGAGAGAAATTATTTTTATTACAATGATTCTATCCTGGTGAATAAGAAATCTGTCTTTATATATCCTGTCACAAAGTCTGCTTTAGAGTCATATATTTCTCCAAAGGGACAGTTTTAGATTTTGCAAATATTCAAGCAAGAGTAGGTAAAACTCTTTTGCCTAAGTTTTTGCATAATATTCTTGTTCCTCTTACGTTATATACTTCAGTGTTTTCCAATTTTAAAAATTAAAATTCTAAAGCAAAGTGCCAAATGATATTCTAGACATGCTCATAATTTTCTTGGCAAAGATCCTGGTTGTAGTCTGGAAGCTTTATAAATATTAGTGTGTTTAATATGATAAAGTTTATATACTGACTTCTGGCATGAGTTAATAATGGCATACGATATGCTTTTTATATAATGGAATTTGATATAATATGATATCTTAATATAAAAACATACCTCCTAATGAGTGACTCTTACTAAAAGCCACAGTAGTTCTCATGTCAGTTTGAGTCGGGCACAGTCTTTTGGGTGTGGGGAGGGAAGAGCCTGGAAGTTCGGAGCTGAATATGAACTGTGCCTCGAGGTTTTTCTGCCCATCACGCTTTGAGAATCACTAAGCAAGAGAAATGTACCCTGCACATCCTGATTGGCATCCTTTCCCTGCTCTATTTGAATATGCCAGGTTGCTCCTGCAGAACACATTTTTACAGCTGAGCACTAGGCCCAGGAGGTTTATAAAGGGCACCAAGACCGAGAGCTAACCCTAGCAGCAAAGCCCACACAAGCACCGTAAGGACACCTTCCGGACAGTGAAGAATGACCTTTGTCTCCTCTCATCCCAGCTCTCTAAGGCAGATGTTCATCAACAACGTATTTCTTCACTTTTTCTTTCTGAGAATGATTACATTAGGAAGGGATGTCAGTGTTAGTCACCTTTCGATCCTAGCGTGGGTAACTTCAATACCACAAACATGTCTTTTTTAAAAGTAATATTTAAGAGATTAGTCAAATAAAGTAAGTCAGAATTATTTTGAATGCTGTTAATTTTTCACTTGTGATTTTAAGGAAATATGTATTTTAAATATCCCTATTACAGAAAAGTAAAATGTTAGTTAGTAGGATATCTGAAATAGATGCTGAAGTTGTGTGAAAGGAAATGTGCTTTCTACAACATCTGTTCAAGATCCCCTCATAGATTCACAAATTTAAGTTTAGTGGCAATTAAATCACATAATACATTCATTTTGATGACTACAAGGCCGTTTTATAAACATGAAGGCAACTCAAATTCTTATAAAGCCCTAGTTAATTTAGGGAGATCAGTTTATAGAACATGACTCATAGCACAGCAAACTCGACAATAAAATTAAACTCCGTTGGACACTCTTAGTACAGTCTAAATTGTATATACTGTGTTGTGTCTGTGATTTGAAATCGCTAACACCAGAATTTCTCCTCCATAGTACTATAAGTCCTGACAAATCTATTCGTGCAGAACATACATTTGTACATAGAGTATATTGCATACAAGTGTAAGTATGGCTATAAATGCTACTGCAGCTTTTTAATATAATCTTTTACTTAATATCAGGTTAAATAGAAACAAATATACTTTTAATAATTTAGTTGGCTTCATATTTATAAAACTGCCTTATAGTCATCAAATCAATGTATTGTGTGTATTGTGATTCATAATATATCCATATGTATGTGTGTACACACACACACAAACATATATGTGTGTGTGTGTGTATATATATATATATATATATATATATATATATATATAAATTGTCCAAGCAAATTTCTTGCGTTCTGTATTCTTCCTGTATCCTGGGAAACAGGCAAAGGTAACATGTGCAGGCATACCTCCAATACAAGAAAACCAATCTGCCCCTCTATGCATAACAGTGTATTGTACTACCTGGCATGGAGCCAGATATCTTGACCTGTTTCCATTCCATCTCCCTCCAAATTAGCATTAAGGCTTGATTATCCAGTAGTCTACAGGACGAGAGAGAAAAAAATTACTCCCACAACGGAAGTATCATTTGTTCTCAGGAAGACCACTTACTAACTCCCTGGTAAAGCTGGAGAGTGAGATGGGGCAAAGGTAGGGACCTTAGCCTGCCCTTAAGAAAGAAGCTCTTCCGTCCCCCTCTCTTGGATATATCACCCGAGTTCTGGTCTTCTCCCAGCCCTGCGTCTTTGAAGATAGCATCCAAGACATCCATGTCATTTCATTGTAAGAAATTCACTATCCTCTTGACATAGACAACCTAATTCCTATATTCAATGAGAATAAGGTTACAATATTATGAAATTGCAGGAATGACTATTTATGAACTCCATTATTATTATACAAGATGGAGAAAGGGAAATTTTACTCTTGTTCACTTAGAGGAAGCCAAGCTATGTCCAAAGCATAGTCTTCAATTTTTCTACTCAAAATCACTTATTGTCAACATAATATTTTTATCCTTACATCTTTCACTAGGTCGTCATTGTGAGGGGGAATGTGAATTTATTTTGCTTCAATAAATTATCAAACTTTACTAATCTTAATGTATTTTCCTAGCCAAAAAATCAAAGGATGTCTAAAATCTAAGTTAGCTTTGTGAATGTTCATGAGTAATTCAAGTGTACAAGGGCTTTTTTTTTTAAAAAAAAGGACAAATCATAACAGAGTCTACACACCTATCACTCTTTAATGGATTGTGTTAGTAGTGAGATCAACTGCTAATATAACCCAAAGAGCCCCAGCTGCCTGAGGATTTCTTCATTGATTCCAAATGAATTGAAACTTTGATCCATTATGGCATTCAGGAGAAGCCATTATTATACACGCTCTGTAGCTACATTTTGCAAATGTTAATTTCTCAGTTATATTAAAATCAATTTTCTGAAATAGCAAAAGGCACCAGAGTGAAAGAGAAACCACTAAGACAGTTTTTTGTTCTTGGGCATTTTGCTGTAATATGAGTCTATTAATTTTCCCAAACAGCAGGAAGAGAATTAGAAAAATTCAAATATTATCACAAACAATATATTAGAAGTCAGACCTTCAGTATATTTTTAACTGTCAATGATACATTCCTGAGCTCTTTAAACTTACTAGAAATATTTTTTCAGGAGCTCCCATCCTTTGACTCTGTAGTTATTATACACTGACCACCTTCTTTTCAGTAAGAAAAAAAGGAAATGATCTGTGGTAAATTTATTCCACCCTTTGATGTGGGACTGAAAATTCTGCAGGAAAGTTAGACATCTTCTAAATGGATTTCAGTTCATGTTGCCTCATTTCTCAGGTGTTATTGGAGATTAATTTAATCTTGAAACAGTTTGAGACTATAAGAAGAAGTAATTGATTTGGAAGTAGATTACGGAATTCAGTACTCTTCGTACCAGAGAAAATTGACTCTAGTATGGAGCAAAACATAACAAATAATGTGAAATTTAGTGTTATTTAGGGATGGTACAGTATTTGGTTTTAAGCTCGGAAATACTAATATGCAATCTAACTGCTTCCTTATCTCAAATCAGCACTGATTGATTTACTGACATTATTCTAGGCACTGTGTTATATTGTCAGTGTCCCAAAATGATTTTATTTTTAGCATTTCTAGACAATTTCTTTTGGAATAAAGGAGGTTGCGGTTTTTATATTAGTGTTTAATATCTTTACCTTGATCAGCATGAACTTGCCTTTAATCAGTGTCTTTATGTGTTTTATTTTTTCCCTGAAATAAATTTATCATAGTTGCATATTTATTTTGTATTTCAGCTTATTTCAACACTACAAGCTATATGAGTTTCTGTTCTTCTCTACCAGGGAAGAAATTGTGATAGGAACTGAGGTAAGTAATTTATCTAGATGGAACGAATTAAGTTGAATCACTTAATGCATACTGATCAGCATCTGGATCCTTAACTGCTTAAAGCAACTTCTTGTCAAGATTATTCAAGTGTTAATATAACCAACTACTCATTTGCAAAAAGAATAATTATATAAAGTGAGCTTTGGATTAAAAAAATAAGCTGTCTTTTGGCATTAGAAGCATTGTTAATCACATATACTTTAAGAATTTATGAATTATTTGATGAAGCTAAATTGAATATGGTATGTATGTCTTCATACAAATAAAATCAGGAAAAATGAGATAAATTACCCCAGTTAATTATTTTCTAATTTCACACTTATTTTTAGTGTACTCAGTTTTTAATACCTAATTCAAATTCCACTTCCTCACTGTTGCAAACCTGTCTTAATTACATCATGCAACAAACAAAGGGTTTGTACAAACTCTCTAATCAAAGTTTATGATTTCATTTCAATTAGTCTCTTTCTTCCTGCCGAATTTTGGCTACTATTACACCAATATTTCCTATGGGTTGATATAGTGAACACAGCTCAACATAACATTTCCAAAAGCACAGATCATTTGTTGTTTTCCTTTGATGTGTAACAGCCTAGAGTACAATACAGGACACGCTAACCCCTCAGTTAATCCCATGTCAGTGATTCGGTGGCAATGCACGGAAGTTTTATGATGAACGATCTATCTAGAGACACTTTTAAACAGCCTTACATATAATCACAGATTTTTAATTACTAGGAAAGAATCCTGATTTCTAACATCTTAAGGAGAATAAAGTGCTATAAAAAGTGTTCCTGTAGATTCTCAATCACTTTAAGAGTTAGAAGTACCCAAGACAGGAATGATCATCATCAGAAGTAAACAGTAAACAAGAGAATATTCACGTTATCTTCCTAACCTTGCTGAGATGAGACACCAGATGGAATTTGCCAATTATTCCATCTTCATGAATGTTGTTATTCTGAAATATATAAGCTTAGAACCAGCAAGTGATCCAGCAACCCCACTGCTGACTATATATCCAAAGGAAATGAAATTGGTTTATCAAGGGCACATCAGCACTCCCGAGATCATTACGGTACTGTTCCTAATAGCCAAGATGTGGAAGCAACCAAAGTGCATCTGTGATGAATGAATAAATCCATTGTGGTACAGGTGCACAATGGCATACTGTACCGTAACCAAAATGAAATCCCGTCATTTGCAACAACATGGATGGAACTAGCGATTATTATATTAAGTGACGCAAGCCAGGCACAGAAAGAAAAGAGCTGTATGATTTTACTCATATGTGGAATCTAAAAACGTTGACATTATAGAAGTTGAGAGCAGAGAGGACAGGGAGTATAAGGGAAGAAGAAGGGGCAGGGAAAAGTTCACCATTGGTTACACAAGTTACTCAATGGGAGCAGTAAGTTCTGGTTTCACAACAGGGTGACTATAGACAATGAAAATGTATTACCTATTTAGAAAAACTAGAAGAAAAGATTTTTAAAGGTTTTCATCCTATATGAATGATAAATGATGAGATTGATATATTTAACATGATTTAAACATTATACTATACGTGTATAAATGTATCAAAATATCACATTATCTCAGTAGTATGTACAATTTTATGTTTTTATGTTTTTATTTCTTCTTAAAAAGTAAGAAAATTTCATTACAAACAGAAATACACTAAACAAATACTAATAGCTCTTCTTAAGGCATAAAGTAATTCCAAATGGAAAGTGAAAGAAATAGGTACGTGTGAAGAAGTAAAATGGGATAGGTAATCTATAGATGAATAGATCGATCTAAATAAATAAGGAGTATATAGCACAACAGAATTGTGTGGAGTTTCACATACACAATCACAATAGCATAAAAATGGAGAGGAAGGTAAATGAATTAAAGTATTCTAAAATTCTGCTATTATTTGATAAAAGTACTGTTTATAAATAGTAAATCAAGGTTACATTATAATCTCTCATGTAAGCAATAAATGAATAATATTAAGCTAATAAAGGAGAAAACAATGATAAATCAGTTTACAGTGCTAAATTAAAATACAAAACTACAGAAAGATGAGAAACATGGAGGAAAATATTTCCAATTGTGGTATTAACCCCTGATGAGAGATGCCATAGGAAAACTTTTAAAACATAACTGAGATTAAGGAAGGAAAAAAAAGAGAAACTTAAAAAAAAAAAGAAAAAAGTAACTGGGATAAAAATAGTATATGAAAGTCAAAATATTTTATACAACAACAGTTCCTATGATAAAAGTGGATAAAGAGAAACAAGGTAACAGAAACATGGGTAAAGAAAATAGACAATATACTTTGCCAATATACAAATTTAAAAAAATATTCAACCATAATGGTTATGGAGGAACTTGCTATGGTTAAAGGCCCTAGTGTTTAAAGAGTGATGTTACTGTGAAATGATGGAACCATTCAGAATGAGCCTATGGGCTGCAGCAGTGGCTCAGTGGTTATGGCGCTTTCCTGGCATGCAGGAGTACGAAAGTTCAAACCCCAGCACCACGTACACAAGGAAGATTAGGAGCAAAGTAAAAATTGTTTCTCTCTTTCTTTCTCACTTTCCCTCTCTTAAAAAAAAAAAAAACTTAGCCTAATGTGAAATCTTTAGGACATGGGACATGCCCTTCAAGGCAGTGGTGGGACCCTGAACTCTCCCGGCTTTCTCTTTTGCTTCCTGGTAATGAGGGGAACACTTTTGCTCCATGAAGTGCTGTCTCACCATACACCTAAAAACAGTGAGGCCAATTGATCATGGACTAGAACCTCCAAAACTGTGAGACAAGATAAACCTTTTCTTTTTTTAAATTGATTATCTCAGGTATTTTGTTACAGTGACAGAAAGCTGAGAAGCAAAGAACAGCAAATAGAAGAAGAAAAATATTTTTCAATTACAAGATTGGCTAATTGTAAAGATCAATTCACACCTTATATTAGTGAGGATGCAAGAAAATTTGTGAGAGGTTAAATTGGTAAGAGGTTTAATTTAAGCCATTTTGTAGAGCAAGCTGGCAAAGTCTATAGAAATTTTAAAACATGAATATTCTTTGTCCTGAAATCTAAAAATTGTCATTGTAGACATAGTATTTATATTACATAAAACTAATTAATTCTGAATATTCATCAAAGCATGGTTTATGATAGCTAAAAATTGCAGAAAAGAAATGGGTAAATAAAATAAATCTAGTAACAGAAAAAAAAAAACCTAGCAAGTCTTTAGAAGAATGTGGTAGATTCTTGGGCATGGCTACATTAATATCCCTAGTACCTATTCTTAATTTTAAAATTATAAAAGTAGAAAATATGAAGTGTCCTCATTTATTTTTTAAAATGAGGTAAACATGAAAATGTATAGATATATAAGTGATTGTAAAAGAACTAGAAGAATTTATAGTTTCCATTAATATGGTTTACCTTAGAGTAGTGGAGTAGAAGTGGAGTTGGATAAGACATGAAAAGGGACTTTTTTTTTTGTCTATTTCAGATTTATATCAGACTTTTAAAAGGTGAATGTGTTCATGAATTACTTGTTCAAGAATAAAAGTGTTCTCTAGTTCTTTCCTGAGAAGTATTGAGGCACATTTTGTAAATTGAGTGCAGGTATATAAACATTCTTACCACTAACACATTGACAGACTGTTGGTCAAAGGGATATTTTCCAGATTTTTAAAAGATAAAGGCTGAACAGCACAAAAAAAAAATAGGTGAATTCTTAATCCACAATATTAAATATTTTACAAGTGAGTTGCTATGATACTTAAATTTTAAGTACAAATTAGGTTTAGCTAAAAAGCTCTTTATAGAGTAAAAAAATCTGGTGTTGTACTATAACATCCCAAATTTTCTCCATGAAAATAAAATTGGTATCATGAATTATGTATACATATCACATTTTAAAAATATTTATTCAGTTTAATTTCACCAAAGTGACAGTGCATCAAATCTTGGATCATGTGGACTCTTGAAGGTTAAATTTCCAAGTGCAAATACATATATGTGTGTGTGCGTAACTTGCACTTGGAAATTTTAAATCTCACAAGATTTAGTCTGTTTTAAGAATTTAACCAAATTTCCAAAATGTGATGCAAAGGTCTAGTTTTATTTCTAAACATTAAGACAGTACACCTAATAAGTTGCAGAATTTGACTCTATGACATGGATCCTTTCATGCAGGCCCCCTTCACACAACTCCAGGGGGCGCCATTCACAACACGTTCCCTGTGATTAATGGAGTTAAGCACTGCACTGCCCGTGCCCTGTCTTCCCAGGCAGAACCGTACCAGGATCTGATTATTATAAACACGGTAGACTCAGAAAGATATTTAAGGAGAATCATAAATAAACGATAAATGGTTACCTTGCCTGGAGTTAGACTTTGGCAGCCTTTTATAACCCAAAATAATACCACTTGAGGTCAGCAAATATTGGAAATTCAGACCTCCCTCAAATCAGTGAATGTCAACTGTATATAATTTCATGTTCTGAACACCCAACTCTTAAAGCAAAAACAAAATAAAGAAAACCAGGATTTTTTTTTTTTTTGGTCCCTTATTTTGAAACTCACACAGATTATGGGTGTTAATGACACTGTACTTAAAAATTGTTAGCTTTTTGGGAAATAACCACCAGATGGAAATATAAATTTTATTTTCTTTCTTTAAACTATAAAGTTATGGTGTCCTGAATAAACAAAATATGAAACTTATGTAAACATTCACCCTTTTAAGGGAAAAAATAAAGCAGTAAAAACAGCATTGCATGTCTGATCACATTTTGGAAAGGAAGAAGGCAACTGAAGCGTAGCTACAAAGATATCTTTTTTCACTTCAGTTTACCCTTGAGATGTACCTATCAAAATAATCTAAACTTATCCAGATGATGTTTTTAATCTTGAAAAAGATTTTTTTCTTGTTGGATGATCCTATTAGCAAAGTGCTGGAAGGAAAAATCATACAGGGCATAATTTGTAGCTTGACCTACTCACAATGGGTGTTGCTAAAGAAAATCAATCAGAAGTTGCTGTGTTAAAAGAACTATCTGCTCTACCTGGCATGTGTGACTAACTGACTAGAATCTATCATTTAAAGAAAATGGTGGATGCTTCAGTGTCCAATTTATCAAACTTCAGTCTAGCCTTTCCTCTTCAAAGCCTAGAAAAATAATCATCCTTCCCTAAATATAAATCTTTTAAGAGAAATTTGAGGAATCTGTCTCCAGCAAAACAATTGATCAATGGCAGGAGCATAATTTAAAGATGGTTTCCATCACAGATCACATGGCAACTCAGCTCTTAAGCCTGTCACTCAAGTGTTTCCATCTGTTGTCCCACAAGCATCAATCTCGGCTCTTCTGTGACCCATTCTCAATTGAACGAGGTTGGTCTTTTCATAATTATAGTCTTCTTACTTACTTCTGCCTGGAAGTATGAAGCTTTGCCTACTTCTGGAAATACTCTCCAACATTTTTTGCCTGTCTACACGTATTATTCCTTCAGAGCTCAATTTGAGGGACATTTCTCTTGAAGGAAGAAAGGAAGGAATGCAGGGAGGATGGGAGGATGGGGGGAAGGGAAGTTTTTCTAACATTAGTTTTTATTTCCTCAGCATTAAACACCCTGTTCAACAGCATCATTTATTCTCCTAGAAAATGATTTAAAATTATAGATCTACAGCTCATGGAACTAATTACATACTTCTATGAGATCAAAGTAACTGGCATTATTGTTTCTTAGGTTTTTATCAGTATAGGAACTAAATGCATTCACCTAGCATTCAATAACTTTTTACTAAGTCAATTAATGTGAAAAGAAGGAAAGTATTATTTTATTGAATAATCACATTTGAAATATATTATTTTAGTGTGTACACTGAAAAACATAAATCAATCTTTATTACCAATCATTAAACCCATTACCAAGAAATTAAAAGCTGATATAGAAATAAAATATGTTTACAAGAGTCAAATGAAGAACTTATTTCAAATGGGCTACCTTGGGAAATATCTGACTATAGTCTATTATAAATCAATACTCAAAGATACAAGAAGCCACTAATATTTTAAAATTCTATCTTGAGGGAGGAGTACACTACAGACAAGTATTTAAGAATCAAACTATAAAATAAAATTTTCAGAACAAATACCAGAAAAGGTATAATAGTATTAATGTTCTACATAATAGCGTCTCTTACAAATTCGTAAGTAAAAGGTCCTAATGGAAAAATTAACAAAACCTATTTATAAAAGAAAATACATAAGTAACGAATAAACTTATACAAAGATTTTTTATCCTTTTGTAGTACGCAAAGAAATTCGAATTAAAATCAAATGATCAAATTCTCAAAAGTTACAATAATAGGACACTGTCCCTTGTGAGAGTGTGGGAACTGGCACCCTCGTGTTTCCAGAGAGTAGTTTGGTAAGATACGTGAGTTTTTAAATGTTCCCCTTTTAAGTCAACACTTGTACTTCAATGCATTTATCTCAAGTAGATAATCAGACAATAGGTAGAAATACAAGTGCTTATATGTTTGCTTACAATAAACTGTGAAGTACCTGAATGCCTGTCATTAGAAGGAAGGTTCAGATTTTGTGGTACTTCTATGTAATCCTGTCATTATTAAAAGTACTCATATAATGTTTTATCTGTGATGGAATATTGTTCACACCATGTTAATTATGTGATAAAACAGGCTACTAAATGCATCTGTTGTGATTGCAGTTTATAGTTTTATATCACATTATGCACATATCTATAGAGAATACGTCCTGAAGGACACACATCAAATTGTTAGCAGTAATCACTTGACAGTGGTGGCATACCAAATAAGCTTTGCTTTTCCTTTACACTTGTCAATATGTCCTGAAACTATTTTTAGCAATCAGCATGCAGCTGTTTCTAAGAGTAAAGGGAAGGGTTAGACAAAGTTTTACTTCATTCCCTTTTATTTGCCACACTCAGCATTATTTCTTTTTTCTTGCTTATTTAACTTTAAAAGATTGCATAACATTATGAAAATGTCTGTTTTATTTTGAAGAGATGCATTTCATGTTTATGTGATTAGGCAATGTTCTTTTTCCCTGAAGCAAAGGTTCTATTGCAAATGGAGATTTAATTGTTACTTGAGCATGAGCATCTTATTATTCATGAGTTATATAAATCACACACAAAACAATGTCCAGGGTGATAACAAAAAGACCTAGAAAACAAGGACGCTAGCTGGGAAGATTTACCCTCCTATTTAAGATACTATCTAGTGAACAGATGACAGGATGTAGGGAGATGAATGCTGTTGAAGAAGAGTCAACTTGTCTTCTTGCTGTGATTTCATACCCACAAAAGCCATTAATAATCCAAACTTCTAGTTTAAAGATAGCATGATCTTTTCAGTGTTTCTAGGTTGTCTCGACTTGCCTAGGGTAGACTGTGTCTATTTCAGCAGTGTGCATTGAAAAGAGACATTTTCCAATAAAAATGTGATTAGAGGACGGCAATCCTGATTTTCTAGGGGCAGAGGCCCGTGTAGAAGAAAAGATTCAGAGTTGACACAATAACTATCTTCAAATATCATGTATTGACAAAACAAAAAAGAGATTTGTCTTGTCGACACAGCTCCGGAATGACTAAAACCAGTGGATCTTCAAGAGGAGGATTTTAGCTAAATAAATGCAATTACTTTCCGAATAGTGACACTATCCCCCCAAAATGGAAGAGATGGAGTGTGGAAGGACAGGGCGATGTCTTCCTCACTTTCCTACTTCCGCTCTCAGCGCAGGTCCTGGCAAACAAGGCACACCAGAAGGCACTCGATAAATTTTATTGACCGAATTGAGAGATGATGTTATATCTTCATTGAATATGTGTCAAGTTCAGCAATATGATTCTTGTTGAATACTGTTTTGTGAAGTTGTTTAAAGAATCAGATGGAAATTGAGCTAGATGATTTAAAAGGGTGTGACCATCTATACCAGATTTTTCTAGGATTTTCTAGGACAATTCCAATTTAAACTATTTTGTCCTCCTGTTCCCATGAACACACTTCCAAATGTTCTTCTCATCATTAAAGCCCATATTTTATGATGAGCCAGTCTTACTCTGGGTAGCATAACTAATAGAATGACAAAGTGGATTCCTTTCCGCAGGCTAGAAATCATGTTGGACTACTACAGTTGGAGTGGATAGAGAGAAATATAGTTGTTTATAACTTGGAAGTCATTTACCGTAAATATATAGCTGGCTCTATTTTGGCGAATGCAGATTTACACGTTAATAAATATGCTCAAGTTTAAGTCAACCAAGACTCTATATTTGTACCAATTACTTTCTTTGAAAAGATTTCGGTCACAGTTCTATATAATTGGGCCACATACCAATGTTTCCAGAGTGTTCAAGTTTGATTAGTAGGCCACCCTTAAGGCGTGGTGAGTGTTTGACAGATGGCTGAGAATATGCAAGTAAGGATGCATTGTGCAGAAAAGCATGCAAGAGAAGAGCCAATCAAGAGCAAATAAACATGCTGAGAAAGAGGCCACCTTATTGGTATTCTGACTACAGAATCGGACAACTTTCTATGCAAATTATGCAGCTGCATCAGCACCATTGACACTGTAGGACTGAAGAGGGGAGAACAACAAAGTTCTCTGCCGCAAAATAGCCGTGTGCTTGGTTGAAGAAATTATATGAAGGTAGAGGAGACAGATTTTTTTTGAACTTGGTATTTCTTCTGTTTGCCTGAGGCACTAATGACCATAGCACGAGTAGCAGGTTTAGCGTGGAGTTTCGTAGCTCCCGTTGCTCTGCTCTGGGACTAATGGGAAGGAGATGGGAAGCAGTCTACTTTCACGGAGGTCAAGGGCTCCTTGCCTGCCACACACACGGTCATGCACATGTGCCAGTGCTTGTGGAGCTGTCCACGTTCACCCCACACACACATGCACACCGGGAGCAGCAGAGGAGTAGGCCAGCTATCATTCGAGGAATCATTTTCTGCCTTACGAAATACATAATAACTTAAAGAATTAAGGACTTTCAACTACAGATAGGAAGTATTTTCAATGGGAAAAAAAGACACATGCAGCCAACAAATGAGCACAAATATTTTGCTTCATTTAAAGAGCAAAAATCTGCCCTGAATTATCTTTTCTTCAGTAAAAACGCAAAATATATTAAGTACATGCTATGTATTTATATTTGTAATCTGAAGCAACTCATGTGTCTTATAAGAGGTCTTTCCTGACTTCTAGATCATGCCGAGGGTGACCATGCTCCCTCCACCAACCACTGTCACACACAAGTGCACGCGCACACACACACACACACACATATGCTTAGGAGCTTGAGGGAAACAGTGATTATATATATCTTTAGTTTTAAAATTAAAAAAAAAAAAGTCAGCCCAGCCCAGGGATTAAACATAGGACATCACAAAGAGATCTGAGAACACCCCTGTGCAGGTTTCCTCTGTGGGTTTTAAAAACATATTCACAGATCCTTTAATACTTCTCTCCTCAAGAAGTACAGCTTCCTTTCCCTTGCATTAGAAACAGATTGAACTAAGTTTCTTTCTTGTTGTGAGCAGACCATGGCAAAAGTATGGGATCTACTTCCAAGATTAGCTTGTGAACAAATGGTGGCCTCCCTCTTGGTTGCTCCTGGATGTGGCTCCCTTGAATCATCCTCTCTAGGAGTTGGGTGCCGGCTATAGTATCATGAGGACACTTCTGGAGAGGCCCACATGGGGAGGCCCGGAGGCTCTCCCAGCCGCTGGGAGGGCTAGGCCATTGAGAGGGCTGCAGGCCTGCCTGGTGGTGCAACTGCAACCTCAAAATACCCTGAGGCAGTACACCCCAAACAAACCACTACCAGCTTCCTGTGCCACAGACTTGTGTGTTGCAAAGTGTTTATTGTTTTAAGCTGCCAAGTTTGGAGTGATTTGTTACATTGCAACAGATAACTAATACATCCTCCATTCATAACAGCAGCGGAAATCTTTCAGGCATCACCCCCCAAATGCTCACTTCAGATTATTTCATTTCTGCCCCCATGTCTGGTTGTTCCACCTAACCCTCTTGGGCATCTATACTGCTCATCATTCTCAGAGAAGCTTCTGGAATTTTGGTTAAAAAACAGTCTCATTCTCCATCATGAGTGGCTCATCTCTCAAGCCATTGCACATAATAGGCACTCAATAAATCTCTGTTCATCGCATTACAAATTATCAATGTCTTTTCACTTGTTCAAAGAAAAATCATTCACTTGAAAAATATTTTCTTAACAATTCAGGCTAAAGTTATAGGGAGAAGTGCTTAAGTGTTTGACGAGAAGCCTTATATAAGCAAGACTTGCTACTAATAACTGTGACACTTCCCCTGGCGCCTGAGCAAGGCAGATCATGGGCTCAGTGCACTCCTTTGCTTCTGGAACAGAAATAGGCCCACATTTCAATTCCACACAGCAAAGCCACAGTGCAGTTAAAGCCCAACTAGTACTTTACCCTAAACAGCAATCCCACATTCAAGATCACTATCTGACAAATTTTCAGGTCTCGGTGTTGCTCCTGATCTCCAGGTCACTATCTGTTGCCACTTTATTATCAAGATAACTTACTGAGCAAACACACAATGCCTACCAGCATTCTGAGTACCCTGGGGACCTACTGTCAATCAGTAATATCATATACAAATCCTGCTTTTACTACTATCATGTGACCTTGGAATGCGAAACAAACACAGTTGCTCCATAACACTAACAGTCTCGCAGGAGAAGCAGACAGTTCATTTAGTAAACCCACAGGCATATAATTACAAAGCAAGAACTCTAAAATAAAAATACAGGTTACTAGAAAGATGCATATCAGGAAGCTGTCTGTTCTGGGGATCGGTGCATCAAGGAAGCCTCCTCTGGTCTAGTTCTCTTTGGGAAGAGTACAAGGGATAACATGTTTACTAGGTAAGTTAAAGGCAAAGAGAAGTTTTTTGAGCCTTTACTATATGGTAGGCGCTATCCAAGTCCTTTAAGTATCGACACCCGTACCCTTCCCAACTACTGTAAGAGGTAGGCACCAAGTTAACCACATTTTAAACGTAGGAACCCAGGACAGATTTCTATGTGCTTAACTACTGTCCCAAACTCCCTCTACCAAGGAAAGATTCTGTGTAGAGCATTTTATTTAAAGAGAGAAGGACCATGAGAGAGAGAATCAATTTTTATTGAGTTTTTCACATGGCTTTCATTGTTCTGACATTTAGCTGTGTACGTGGGTGCTGGGGTTTGAACCCATGTACTTGCACAAGCTGGGCAAGCGCCTAATCGCCAAGCCACCGCTCCAGCCACTGTGTAGAGCATTTTTAAGTTGAGCATCATGTAATACTACTTACTCTCTGAAGTTTCAACAGTTAAACACAAAATAGGATATAGTTTAACTTTATTACCTTCCAAACAAGAACTCTTAAAAAAATTAAGTATGATAATAAATAATATTGTAACAAAGTTATTTTAAATATTCATCACTTTTACAACCCTTTCAGTTTGTTTATGTTTTCTACCCAAGAACTTCATGATTTTCTCTTTTATATAATAAATACTGCTAACCTAATATGTATGTTTCAGTTTATATACAGTTTATGAAAATGGACACTGTACATTTATTAAATCACAGCCCAAATTGAGAACCGAGAAGGGAAAGTAGTTCATTATTCTTTGTTAAATAATGAATGTTTTTGAAATAATATAATCATTAAATGCAAATGAGTATAACTCTGTTATAAATGTAAATTTTTTAAAACTTGAAGTGTTCCTTAAGATAAACTCTTTGGCTAAAGTTCTGAATATTTAATTGTTCTGTTTCAAAAAATGAATGCAGTTACCTATTCGACATAATTAGTTATCTAGGTAAAAACATTTGTAATTGAGCATAGCTTTTTTTTTTCCAGATGCATTTTAAATAACATAAATAATTCTACATTGACTATTTGGCTATTGCTTGGGTGTCTTCTGGTCGCTCCTCCGAATTCCTTTCTACTCTTTTCCACTGTCCTCTGCCCTCAGGAGGTCCGAGGTGTATGGAAGCCATCCCCAGACTTCCTCCACCTGCCCTCTGGCCTCCAGCCGGGCCACTGGGGAACCTGGATGGGAGAGGCCTGAGGCCCAGGTGGTTCCTCTCAGCTCCCCCACTGGGTCACTGCTTGTCGGGTGGTCCCCTGTAGAAGGTTAAGTTCCTGCCTGTCTCTGCAGCGCATTTCTCTGTATCCCAGAAACTGCTCCTCCCCTTAATCCCCGGAGAAGAAGACGTGGAATGCTGCACCACCCCCTGCGGCTTTCCCCCAAACCAGTGGACACCTTTGCCACTGGCCCCTTTACTGAACCCTCCTCAGCTACGGAGCTTCAGAGTGTTATTTTCTCTGAGAACTTTGATTTTTACAGTCACTGGTACCAGCAGTGGCCTCAGGAAATTGACCTTCAGAATGGGATCCTGAATTGGGTGGTTTTCATATGCCTGTGGTTTTCAAATAATTTATTGAGCAGGAGTCAGAGGGTGTGGTGTTGGGGGGCAGGGATGGAGAAACTGTATGGAACACTTAGAGAAGTGATTGAGAATTATTCACTCAGGAAAAGGATTAAGTACAGCAGGCTGAATGGTTTGCGTGTGCTCACTTAGAGTTTGGGACTTGAGAATGTGACTACAGCACCCAGGAATAAAATCAATAGTCTGCCCGGCTGGCTACCTGAAGATTGAATTCACTGGTGTCCTACAATGAGGGTGATCCGTCAGAACTTCCCTGGCATAATGGAGAAGAAGAATTCTGATGGCTAAGGGAGAAGAAACCACATACAACCTGTTTAGCCATTTCTTATCAATTATCCCTGGGAGTGTCCAGCGGAAACACTCCCCCTCATCAAGACATTAAGAAATAAATGCCTTGGTGGGAGAGTCATGCTGTCACCTGTAGCGCTGACTCCTGAGCAGGGGATGAGATGCTTCAAACCAGGCTTGGAATGGAGAGGATGCTGAAGGCAGTGGACCACGCTCACCACCCCACCGACCTGTTCCTACTTTAAGCCATATTTCCTTAAGCTTTATTGAGAATGAGTGCTGCAGTTGCATACATTTTAAAGAAACCATATGTAAAATCTACACTGCTCACTGATGCTTTAATGAATGTACTCTCCATACTTGATTTTTTTAAAAGTATGGAGTATGGCTTCAGGGTCTAGCACAAGGTAAACATAAAAGATGAACTGTGAACTTGGTTCAAAGGAAGGCGCTCCTCACTTATTTGTTGGGTTATCATTGCCAGTTTTCCTAATGTCTGTGAGGGGAATAATAGGCAGGGACTGCGTGGGACAGTGACTCCATTAACAAGCAAATTGAGTTTGCTTTGGACATTCTCTCTCATAGCTCTTGCAACCTAGTACCACAGACAGTAAACCTGAGGTCAGGATTCCTATCTACTTATTTCATTTTATAACCTCCAAGCCTGACATAAACAGGCACAGATGCCATGAGTGACTGAATGAATGAGTGAACGATGCAGCGAGGTGGTTTATCTTCCTTCCCTTTCCTCTCCCTGTGTTTAGATCCCATGTCTCCATCTACTGCCTTTATAATCAGGGACACATTACCTAACCTCACTAAGACGTAGGTGCCTCCTCTTTCAATTTGAGATAGCACCTCTCCCTTAATCCATTTGGGCTGTTATGACAAAATTATCCTAATCTGGGTGACTTATAAACAACAGGGATTTATCGTCCATAGTTCCAGAAGATCAAGATCAAGGCAACTGAAAACTAAGTACCTAGTAAGGGAGTAAGGGCTCATTCTGTGCTTCAGAGATGGCCCTGTGCCTTCATTTGTGGAAGGGGCAAACACAATCTCCCGTACTTTTATAAGGGCACCAATTTGATTCAACCTAATCACTTCCCAAAGATCCCACCTCTTTAAGAGAGAAAGGGACAGTGAGAGAGAGAAAGAGAGAATCAATTTTATTTGGTTTTTCAAGGGGCTTTTTTTGCTCCAACACTTTGCCATTGTGTAGTGATGCTGGGGTTCCAACCTGCATCCTCACACAAGTCAGGCAAGCGCCATAACCGCCAAGCCACCGCTGCAGCCCCCCAAGATCCCACCTCTTAACAACGCACATACAACATAACAACATACAAATGTTGGGGAGCCACAAATATTAAAACTATAACAATCTTTTATTTCCACAAGAGTGCTCTAAGAAATAAATTAGGAAACAGTTAAAATATCTGAAAAATAGATAATGCTGCATAAATTTCACTTGCCTTCTTCTTTATCCCTTTGGTTATTTCTAGAATCAAACACATTCTAGGCCCTGAAACAAATGTTGTTCATGATGGACCATGCATGAAGTTCTAATTTGAAAGCTCATACTCTGTTCATTCCTTTTATAAAACTCCTAAATATCAGATTACTTCTCATGGGATTGCAAAATATTTTTATGCCTTTTATGGTTAAAATGCTCTAAGAATTTGGAAGAGGTCCCACTTTGGAAAGTTACTGCAATAAATCCAAAATGAATAGATGTGGAAAATATTTAACATTCAACAGTTAAATTTTGAATAGGAAAGAAATATAGTTAATTTTATCCATTTTGTTCCTATGCATCATAGAAAGAGACAGTTTGTATAAGTTGCCTGAAAGAGGCTCCCCTAATCATTTCTAATGTGATACTTCAACTCATGTCACCCAGACTATTCTTAAATGCACATATTGCTTGATTTTACTTGAAATAAACAAAAAGCTTAAAATTAGATTATTGCTTAGACACAGAGCCATTAAATTAAAGTAAGGCCAGAGATTTGGAATTAAGACAATTTAAGATAGTCACCTCTCATTAAATCATGGCTACATTATTTGGATTGTTTTATTAGCTTTATGCTACAATCATACGAACTTAGTTAAACTTTCACAGTAAATGCATATTGCTTTTACACAAATTCAGAAAACCCTTGCCTTCAAACACATTTTTTTTTTGCATACTAAAAGGAACCCGTAATCACTACATCACTAAGGACAAAAGACAAAAGTAAATTTTTTAAAGCCATTTAAATCATTATTACCCTGACTTTCTTTTTCCCTTCAAACAGGAAAAATAGGTATACATTCTGAGAACAGTTCAATGCTGAGCCCTCTCACTTCTCTCATTTTTCTTAGGATTTCAGTGCTGTGTTGCTCTTTGAAATGTGAAGATTTTACACTGACTTTATTTTGGGTGGAAGCTTTATTCATGGCTTTATTTGTGTTGAACAGCTTTTCAAGAAACACATTTTTTGGATTAAAGGAAATATTTGTGGTAACCTAAGCTCAACTTGATGTTTCAAAATTATAAAATGAATTAAGAAGGGGATGGATGGGAGTTAAAGCATAAGAGACTTCATAAGATAAGCATTTTGTATAATTTGTAAATTTTAATTTTTGTTACCTCAAAATGCAGACAGAATGCTTGAAGAACACAATGAATTTATTTGCCAAAAACAAGGAAAAATTGCCTAATTACTATTTTAAATTATTTTTCCAATGAGCTTTTTCATGTATATAGTCAATGGAAACTTTTTCTTCCATACCACAGATCCCAACTCTATACAGTATTGTGATGGAGATGTGAAATGCTGAATTAATGTCTGTGTGTGCAGGTCTCCCTCTGTATGGAGACATCGACCCAGAGACAGTGGTAACAACTTCATTATAGTAACTTTCGTAAGCAGCCCTTAGAGTTAACAGGAGAAATCCTAAGTTTCCGTCGAACACAGTTTGGATTGTAAAGCAGTTGTGATGCTATTTCTATTTCCAGAATATGAAGTAAACACAAAAATATTTTTACTTTTCAAAATAGTACGGAAATATACTAACAATAAAGCATAAAATTTACAAATATATAATTTCATATCTTTCAAATGTGAAAACTACTTCATTCAAAAAAATAATCATACTGGTCCATCTGCTTCCAGCTCTTATGGTGTTATCTTAAAATAGACCATAGTCTAATCAAGAGCAAATACAGGGGCTGGAGAAGTGGCTCAGTGGTTATAGTGCTTGCCTTGCATGCCTGAGTCCATGGGTTCGAAACCCAGCACCACAAACTCAACAAAATGTCTGAGCGATGAAAATCACATGAAAAGCTAAATAAAAACTGATTCTGTCTTTCTCCTTCTCTCTCTCTCTCTCACTCTCTCTCTCGCTGTCCCTCTCTCTCTTAAAAAAAAAACAAATAGAAAAACGGGTACTCTTTTTAAAAATCCATCAGAAGGTTTTAGAGGTCTTCCAAGACAGTCAGGATTTAAGAGGTGATAATCTCAGAGAGAAGTGAAGACTTTTGGAACGAGCCTGATATTTGTGCGGTGCTTTATCTCTTGGAGCATTTGTTCAGTTTTAGGAATTATGAGGCAAGAGTTTGAGAAACATAACTTTTGGCAATCTCCTAAGACTAGAAAGCAAAAATTATAATATGGCCTTGCCAAAGCAGCCAGGATCAAGTGCACAAGACGTCAGAAAGAAGCTAGGTGCACAGAAGTGATCCTGACACACCCACAGCCCTCCATTCCAGGCATCTGCTGCTGCTTCAGCCCCAGCAAACAAACCACTCACTGTGCAGAACACCTGTTTAGCAGAGGGAAGCTTCTGGCGGTTTTAGGGTCCTAGGAGCATAAAAAGTATAGAAACCAAGAAGAGTCCTTGTCAGTCAAGACCCTAGAGTGTGACATCCTAAGAACCACAGGTAACTCCTGGCTTTGTGAAGTTTGGAAAACCCCCAAGTCAGCCCAGTCCAAGTTTGGATTGAGGTGATCCGTTCCTATCACACCTGTCTCAAGGAAGATAACAAGCTGTGGGGCAGCTGCAAATCATGCCATATGTGTGTAATGGGCTTCCAAGAAGAAAAGGAAAAGAGAAAGAAAAATATTTGAAGAAATGGTGGTAAATTTTTAATCAAGTTTCCTGAAAACTATAGATACAGATCCAAGAAGTTCAACAACTTCCAAACATGAGATGCATTATGAAAACTAAACCGTCAAACATCATTGTCCAATCGGCAAAAGCAAGTGATAAAGGGAAATCTTAAAGTCATCCAGAAAGTAAAAACATAATAGCTTTGTCCCACACAAGGGAACAAGAGCAGAGTTCTTGTTGGAAACAGCACAGGCCAGAAGACAGCGGAGCATTGAAAGAAAACAAACCGTCGACCTAGAGTTCCATATCCAATGAAGACTTTTTTAAGAAAATGCAGGTGAAATAAATACTTCTCCAGATGTACCAAAGTGTAAAAATTTATCATCAGCAGACCTGCACTAGAAGAAATATTAAAGGAAGTCCTTCAGGCAGAGGAAAACGATGCCAGGTGGAAATGTGTACCCACACGAAGGAATGAAAGCACCAGAAATGATAAACATGTGAGTCAATACAAGACAAATTTTAACTCATAAAAATTTTAAATAATAGTGCAAAGCAAAAATAAAAGCAATGTGTGATTGGATTTATAACATACATAGAAACTTAAATGTAAGACAACAGGGGCACAAATGCCAAGAGAGCAGAGAGAAAAGCATATTGTGATAAGTTTCTGCACATGAAGTGATACAATATCATTTCTGTTAGACTGGAATAAATTAAGAATGTATAATATAAACCCTAAATCAATCACCAAAAATCTTATAGATAATAGTCAAGTAGAGGAGGTAAAGTGAAATAAAAATGTGTTCAATTAATCCAAAAGGAGGCACGAAAAGAGAACAAAGGACATGTGGGACAAATAGAAAAAAAATAGTAAGATAGATTTAAACCAACTATATCAATTATCACATTAAATGAAAATCGAAGCCTAACCATATCGATTATCACATTAAATGTAATGACCTGTATAAAACACAAAGATCATATTGCCAACTGTATGACCCAGTTGCGCAATGGCTACAAGAAACACTGTAAGCATAAGGACACAAACAGGTTAAAAGCAAAAACTAAAAACATATATATGCATGCTATCAAAAGGAAGTAGCACTGGTTTTATAAATATTAGGCATAGTAGATGTCAGAGCAAAGAACATGACCAGTGAGAAAGAAAGCCATTAAAGAAAAATATAGGATTTGATTCAGCCAGAGTACCTAACAATTCTAAAAATTTATGTACAGAAAAATAGAAACTCAAAATACATGAAGAAAAACCAATAGACCTGCCAGGAGAAATGGACATATCAACAGTTAACATGGGAGATTTCAACACCCTTCTCTCAATAATTGCTGTAAACTAAGAGGACAAAATTGGTAAAGATATAGACAACTTCACCAATATTGTTAAATAATTTGACAAAATTAAAGTTTATTGAACAACAGAAACATATGCATCTTAAGTACACAAAGGATATTTATAAAGCATTCCACATTCTGGACCATATAACGATGATCACAACCATATTGTTAGAAGTTAGTAACAGAAACATCTCAAATATGTGTAAACCAAATAACATTTCTGAATAACCAGTTGATAAAAGGAATTTAAAAAGTGTTTTGAAATAGGAAGAAAATAATAACACAAAATATTAAAGCTTTTTTTGATACAGCAAAATCTGTATTTGGAGGGAAATTCATAGTCCTAATGCAAAAAGTCTTATCTCACACTTCAACCTTGAGTAAGTAGTAGAGAAGATTAATACAAATTAAGCAGAATTAAAAAATTAAAGAACAGAAACCAATTTTTAGAATAGAGCCTTTTTTAAAAATTTAATAAAATGTATAAATCTCTGTCAAGACTGAGCAGGAAAAAAGAGAAGTCATAATTACCAATATCACCAATGAGAGAAATGACATCATTAAAATTTCTATAAATATAGAAAGGATAAAAGGTTATTTTTATTGTTAAGAACTGTTCACAGATCTGAAATTTTGCCTACTTTATGATTTAAACACTGTTTCATGGGTGCTGTCAGAAAATCCAGGCTTCTGAGTCAGGGACAAAGAGAATAAACACCAAAAATACCAAATCGAATTTACATAAAATATAAGGAAGAAGATACATTAAATAAGAGCAGAAATTAATGAAAGAGAAAATGTAGCAATAGAGAACATTAACAAAGCTATGAGGTGACTTGGAAAGACTAATGAAATTGATAATCTCCTAGTAAGAATTTAAGAATAAAATGTGATATGACAGAAAATACAATGTCAGTAATAAATTGAGGTATCTGTAAAAATCAAATAGATATTAAAAAGATAAAATCATAAAAATAATATATCTAAATTTTCATACTAGGAAAAATGATGAAACTTGGAAAATTCTAATATTTCTATATGCAAATTAAATTAAAACATTTTAAGGGCAGAGGATGTAACTCAGTGGTAGAATGCTTACCTATCACGGACAAGGACCTGGGTTCAATCCTCCATACCAAAAAGTAAAGTAAAATAAAATTCTCAATGAAATATAAAATATTTTCCAGAAGGAAATTTCTAAGCTCATATTACTTTTTATTTAGGGAAGAAACAAAATGAATCTTATATGAATTTTTCCAGTTTAGAAAAAGATCAACATAATTGTAATACCAAAACCTGATGAAGACATGAAAGGAAAATTTCTGACATCTCTTTAATGAACATGCACTGCAAAAATTTTAAACAAAATGCTACCAAATCGAACCTAACAGTATATTTGAAGATAGTAAGCCATGACCAGTTAAGTTTATTTTAAGAAAGCCAAGTTTGTTTAGTATTTGAGGAGCAATCAGTGCAACTTACCAAAGTATTAGAATAATAATGAGAAATCATATCATTTTCTCATTAGAAGTAGAAAAATCCTTTCTTAAATCTGTTAGAAAATTTGGAATATAAGGAAATTCCTTAATGTGATGAAGAATTAAAAGTAATTACTAACACCAACATCAAATCTTGTAATCAATGGTCAAATATTGATGCCTTTCCTCCTGAGAATGAGAATGAGGACGTCTGCTGTCACTGCTCCTATTTTTATACAATGACAATCATAGCCAATATAATTAAACAGGAAAAAATGGGGATTATAAAAATAGAAAAGTCAGAGTTTAAAACTCTCATCTCTCATATTTGTCATGACTGAATGTAGAATACAAAAAAAATCTACAGAAAAATGATTGGAACTTACAAAAAATTTTGCAAGTTCATTGATCCAATGGCCAATATATAAAAAATAATTTTTCTATATACAAATAAGAAGTTAGAAAATGAAACAATGAAATGGCAACAGTTGCAAAAGCATCAAAAAACATAAACTAACTGAAATTGCATAAAGCATATAAATGTGGAAGAATACAAAACATTATTGAGCAAATTTGAATATACACTTGACAACCTGGTTTTTAAATTATTTTTTAAAAAATTGCAAAAAGGCAAAGAAAAGTTAAGACAATCTTGAAGAACAACCTTGGAGGGTTTACATTACTGTGTATCGAGAGTTATAAATTTACAGTAATTTTAAAAATGCAATTTACAATGGCTTAAACATAGATAAATTGATCCCTGAAAGAGAATAAAAGAGAAATAGACTTACACAGTCATTCAATTTATGACAAAGGTGACAATGTAGTAGAGAGGGAAATTTTGTGTTTTAATATAATTAAGGGTCAAAGGAATATTCCATAAGGAAAATAATGAATCTGGAGTCTTAACCTCACCATGTAAGCAATGATAATTCCAGGTTCATTAGAGATCTGAACATGAAGGTAAACTATTCTAGCTTATAGAAGAGAGCACAGAGAACAATCATAGCTTTAAACAGGTCACACACACCAAAAAAGTCCGTAAAAGAAAAAAGTTGATCATCTGTACTACATTAATATTAAGGATTTCTTTCAAGAAAAGACACCATGAAGAAACAAAACTGAGAAATTGGAAGAAAGTATTTGCCATAAAATGTGATAAAAATATATCCTCATAAGTAACAATAAATCAATAAGATATAAGACAATAAATCAATATTTAGAAAAATGGACAAAAACCTGAACATGCACTCCACAAAAAATAACCAAATGGAAATCTGTGTTTAACTGTATTAGCTGTCATTGTAAATGCCCTCAACCCCCTCCCTATCACTAAAAGCTTGTACATTCAAGGCATCATTCCCAACTGGTGGCACTATTGGGAGGTAACAGAAACTTTGGGAGGTGGAGCCAAGTTGAAAGAAGTAGGTCATTGGGGATGCATCCTTAAAGCCTATATTTTGTCCTTGGCTCCACAGTCCTAAAAGCAACTAGGCTAAGTGACCATGGCCTGAAACCTTTGAAACTGCAAATCAAAATAAGTCTTTCTTCCTGATAAGGTGTGGTCTCAGGTATTTTGTTACAGTATGGAAAGCTGAATAACACATTAGTCATCAAGGAAATGCAATGAAAGTCAGTAGGAAGTTGACCCTTCTCTATTCAGTCTCTGCAGGTACTCTCTCCACATGGCTACCTGGACTTTCATTAAAAAGTGCTTCGATCCCAAAAGTGAAGGTTGCAAGGGAAAGGAAGCAAAAACTGCCAGTCTTCTCAGAGCTTAGGTCCAGAAGAGCAGTGTAGCTTCAACCACATCCACAGATCCACAGTGCTTTGGTTAAAGGAGTCACACAGCCAGCAAGGATTCAAAGGGAGCAGAAATCAACCCCACCTCATGATGGAACTTGCAGCCATCCATACCCATCGTATTAGCCCACCTCTCCCAAATTTATGCTTGTCCAAACTAGCTCTATCATCAAGTTAATTTCAAATCCTTCTCTCTTTCATAAATTATTAACACCCTAAACTGAAAATAGTTCCTCCATTTTCCCCTGTGAACTTTCATTTCATCTTTATCTTTCTTAGGGCACTTTTAACTTTCAAACTTGAATTATTTATATAAATCTATCTCCTCTACATTTTAAATAACATTTATTTATAGTTACCGAAATAAGAAATTAGGGGGATTCATTTTTTAATAAATATGTGCCAGATTCCCACACATGAGATGCTTAATAAACATCCATTGAATATTGAATAAAGGTTGGAATAAGATCCGCTCTTCCTAATAGGCCAATGCTAGGTTCTCCAAGGTTTTCTGGCTTGCCACTTTCTTCCTTATAGTCTATCATATTGTTTAATTATAGATGGGCAAAACGATAGTAAATATTTTCCAGACTTATATTAGCAGGGAGAGTCATGATAAAAATTTTTAAAAAGAAGAAGACAACAATAGCCAACATCAGCAAGCTCTAAACTATGGTCCTGCACAGCTCTGAGCACTTCCTCCTCATAACACTCTACAAAGACAGGGGAAAACTACCCCAGGATTTAAAAATCAAAGGAAATCAAAAGAACCAGAAAAAAAGTATGCATTAGGACCCTGAACAGTTTCAAGACATCTAAAATTCTGACTTAATATTGGGTACATAGGGAGGGAAGTCAGACTCCAAGAACATACACGGGACAGGATTCTAGAATAAAAGAAAAGAGTATCTTTCCTCTGAAGTAGAAACTACTTTTTCCACATTTTATGGAGTACTGTCTAGTTCATGAATTCTTATTTTCTATAACAAATAGGTCAATTTTCTGCCTATTGGAACTTTAAATTTTTGATATAATGTTAAAATCTTTAATCACCCACCCAGGAAAGAAAGCCTAACAGTAACTTAGTTTTTGTTTTTTTTTTAAAGAGAGAGAGAGGGACAGCGAGAGAGACAGAGAAAGAGAGAAACAACTTTATTTAGTTTTTCACATGGCCTTAGTTGCTCCAACACTTAGTTGTGTACGTGGTGCTGGGGTTTGAACCCGGGTCCTCATGCTTGCCAGGCAAGCGCTGAAACCGCTGAGCCACCGCTCCAGCCCACAGTAACTTAGTTTTAAAAAACTGTGTTTTACTTAGAGGCAATAGTACACTGCTAAAATTAGAGAAATATTAAACAAATTTCTGATACTTTTATTTAACAACCAAAAGTTATTATGCATTCAGTACAATGCTTTATGAATATTAAAAAGCAAAAAAATAAGGAATGTAATATAAGACCTGACATCAAGGAATACACAATCTATTTTTAGGATAAAATTAAACATTTAGGCAATTAATAGGAAAGCTTCAGTGAAATATAACAGCAAAAATAAAATTTTGTTGGAGGAGTTGAGAATTGAGGTGATCCTTCAAAGACAGGTAGAATTTAGACAGGTTATCAACAAACATTCAAGAGAGTCAAATTTGAAAAGGTTGAACTTAGTAAGAACATAAGCAAAGATTAGATTGTGTTTTCCAATGATCAAGATGAATCTAAGATGAGCAGAGCTATGTACTGGAGATCATTGGAAAATACAATCCAATGGTTAAGGCAGGCTAGATCATGCTGAATGGATGCTAGTCAATGTGGTTCAGGCTTGGTATAATAAATAACACAAGGCCATTTCCATGATTGACTGTGTGAATATTTAATATATTAAGGGGAACTTTGCTGAGTTTTAATATAGACGAGGCCTTCTTGAAGTGTAGTTGCAATGAAAAATTTCTACATTTTTTTTGCCATAAAATCAGCATGATTTTCCATAAAGAGATTATTACTTTTGAAATGGAGCAAAATGCAGAGTTTGGGTATGTATTTGTGTCCATGAACATGATGATTTGTGTAGGTGTTTTAATTTTCAAAGTCAGTCGGGAGGCAGGTTAGTGCTGCACACTGTTATGGCAATGAATCAAACTGTTCATTCATCCAAAAGAAGTGGTCAGTTCACTGAGAAACGTTCAAACAACTAAGTATAAATTAAAGTAGTTATAAATTATTTTTGAAAAGTAACCACAGCTTGTTTTTAAACAGTATAAAAGTAAGCATGTTTTTCTATAAATATATTATTCTTTAAACATGCAACAAAGGTCAGAGTTTGGGTGTGAATATGTACATATATGTACACACATTTGTGTGTGCTTTAATTTGCACAGTGGAGGTCAGGGGGCAGGTTAGGACTACAGCAGGTCAAGCCAGCTAGTCAACTTGACATTTCAGTCCACAAAGTAGATGGTTCACTGGACAAAGTTCAAACAGCCAAGTTTAAAATAAAATATTTACCAATTCACTTTGAAAAGTCACCACAATTTTATCTAATGAAAGATATTGTTTTACCACATCTATCATCACTCTATGATAGAAATAAACTTGATTAAACAGATGGGGGATATTTTTCATTTTTTTACAAAATTCATTTATACCCAATACCTGTATTTTCTAGGTGCTTAGAATTGATTTCCAGTTCATAATAAAAAGTTCAGCAAAGTTATCTAAATGAAAAGCTCATCAATTACTTTTTATTATAAATATGCTTTGAAAAAGCTTTGCTAATTTTACAGGAAGTCATTAGGTCAATAAATAAATCACCTTTATATACTGAGTAATGGAGCGAAATTATTCTAATATATAATTTGTTTCTAAATGTCTCAGTGTTTCAGGAAGTATTAATAAGACTCTGACTTCCTGTATCTTAAACCAAACATTAAGTTTGGTCATTGCTTTCCTGAGTCTTAGAAAAACAAATTGCGAAAGCATCTTTCTTTTTTCTTTTTTTTTTTTTTATTTGTTCAACGTAGTCGTACATATTGGAGGGAATCATTGTTACATATCCATGCATACATGGATATTGACAAAGTAGATTAAGGCTGATCCTAGTCCAGGATCTCCCCTCTTCACCCACTCCCTGTTCTCATGTCTCCTCTGCAATACCCCCATGTTATAAATAGAATTAAGCATATACATGTATTTTAATTTTTGAAATTTCTAAGTTTCTCTGCCTGCCTATGTATAGTTTGAGCTCCTAATGGGAGTTGAGAGTTCCCAGTTGTATTGATAACCCCCCTAATCCCTCCCTCCCCTCCCTGCCTCTCTCCCTTCTCCCCCCACCTTCATAGTATGGTTCCCCCAGCTTATGTAAAATTTCAACTATGTTCAGTTTATTATTTAAACTTAGCTAACTTTCATCTTGTCTTAGATTTTACTCTAGCTTCCATATATAAGAGAAAATATTTGGCCCTTAAGTCTCTGAGTTTGGAATTTTTCACTCAGCATAATTTTTCTATCTCTAAATATTTGGCTGCAAATGCCATGATACTGTTCTCTCTAATAGCAGAGTAGAACTCCATTGTGCCCTTGTGTGTATATATATACATACACACAGATACACACAGTTTTTGAATCCACTCATCCAGTGAGAGACATATGGGTTTGTTCCATAGTTTAGTTTTGTAAATTGAGCTGCTATACACATTGATGTAGCTCTGTCTCTGTAGTATGCAGATTCTAACTCTTTTGGGAAAATACCGAGGAGTGGGATAACTGGGTCATAAGGTGGTTCCAACCCTGCTTTCCAGAGTGGCTGTACAAGTTTGCAGTACCAGCAACAGTGTGTTAGTGTTCCTTTCTTCCCACAACCCCTCCAGCATCTATTATTGTTTGTATTCTTCTTTTTTGCCAATCTGACTGGAGATGGAATCTTAGTGAAGTTTTCATTTGCATTTCTCTGATTGCTAGTGATGTAGACGTTTTCTCATATATTTATAGACTTTTGGGACTTCCTCTGTTGAGAAGTTTCTATCTAGTTCCCTACCCCATTTATTGATTGGATTATTTGTGGTTTTGGTGTTCAGGTTTTTGAGTTCTTTGTATATTCTGGATATTAGTCCTCTGTCGGAGGCATAGCAGACAAAAATTTTCTCCCATTCTGTAGGTTTTCTCTTCACACTCTTACTAATTCCTCAGCTGTGCAGAAACTTCTCAGTTTAATGGCATCCCACTCATTTATTCTTGTGCTATGGGGGTCTTGTTAAGGAAGAAGGTGCCTACACTGATGTAGTAGAGTGTTGATCCTATTTTTTCTTTTAGCAATTGTATAGTTGCTGGTTTAATTTCTGACTCTTTGATCCATTTTAATTTGATGTTTGTGTGGGGTGAGAGGTGAGGATCTAATTCCAGTTGTGTGCATATTGCTGTCCAGTTCATTGAGCACCATTTGTTGAACAGGCTCTTTCCTACATACTATATTTTTGCCCCCTTTATTGAATATCAGATGGTTAAAGATTTGTGGTCTTGGTATCTTCTAGTCTGTTCCATTGGTCTTCATGTCCATTTTGATACCAATACCACACTATTTTTGTTACTATAGCCCTATAGTATAATTTCAGGTCAGGCATTGTGACGCCTCTTGCTTCCTCTTTCTTAGTAATGTTTTGGCTATTCTGAATTTCCTGTTACTCCAAATGAATTTGATAATTGCTTTTTCTATATCCATGAAGAATGTCATTGGTATTCTAATGGGACTGCATTGAATCTACATAGGGCTTTCAGCAGAATGGCCATTTTGATTTTATTGATTCTGCCTAACCAAGAGGATGGAATGTTTTCCCATCTATTTGGGTCTTCTTCAATTTGTGAAAGCATCTTGAATATGTAATGACAATAAGGACACATTTGCAAAGATACTTTCTTTTATTTCCAACCTAAACTAAGAAAGGTTAGGCCTATACCATACACTTGAAAGAGCAATTAGTAGGTGCAATGTTAGTGAGACAGTATTAAGAAAGGACACGGAGAGCTAAGCTTAAACTCTCTAGTTTATGAATATAAAATGAAGTCACGGTGGACACACGATAGAAAACCTAAAGTCACCCGCCACCACCACCCACAAGCAACTTTTTGGTTAACTTTGAAAAATCCAGAAAATATTTGTCACAGAATCTGCTTTCCACTGCAAGAGCAGATAGAAAGTGACCTCTCCGAAAAGCACTTTGTCATTTCTGACCTACTTTTTTGATCAACAGTGGCGTTGCCTTGGGGCAAACATTAAGCTGTAGGGTGTAAAACCTTCCTTCTGTGTTTTTCTCAAACCTTTTGGCACTCCTCAATGGCACTGCTTTTCTCCGTTTGGGTTCGCCCTGTTGGTGGTGTGCACCTTGGCTTCCTGCGTGCTGACAGGGGAGGGGGGTATTGGGCACCAGAAGGAGATTTCCTCAAGTAAAAATAAGTACTCTGTTTCTTAAAAGTTTTGATATATTTAGCAAAGCAGAAATAGGAAAACTGATGAGAGGGAGAGGGAAGAAATGATAGGAGAAAGGAAGGAAGGAGACAGGAGGGGGAAAGGACATTAGAGGGAGGGAAGTAAAGTAGTGGAAGGGAAAGAATGAACAGATTCCCTCAGACAGAGGAAGATTCATTCTGCAGAAAAGCGTTAAAGCATGTGCTTAAAACCGCCAAGGAAATTAAAGGAAACGCTTATGACAAATAATGATTAAAAACAGCGTGAAATGAAAAGGGTCTAAAAAGAGAGAAAAATGATGCCATTAAAGGACTTTAAAATATTTAGAAACAGTAAGAAGTAAAAGTGACAATGCAGAAAAACCAACCTGCGACATGGAGAACAAGCTTTAGAAAATCACAGGAGAAACTGAGGGAAGGACGCAGAGGCAAGGACTGCCATAGAGCTGATGGCTCCTGTCCCTGAGGACAAGAGCAGCATGACTGGAGTAACAAAACATCACTCAAGAGGTGACTGAAATAATATTTGTGAAGTGAAGGCAGACAGAATCTAAAGAACAAAAGGAGTCACTGTTCTAGAATAAAAAGGTAAAAAACAATAACAAAGCCTGAGACAGTGAAGGCATTAAACGTCACCTTTAAACCATCTAACCATAAAAATGAGCCACTCACAAAAAAGAAGTAGGAGAAATGAAAAGAAAGCACTCCTGGCTTAAGAGTTCTCATTAGGAGTTCTAGAGGCAAGAAAATAATGGAACCATCTCAACAGAGTTTTGGAAGAAGAGAGATGTGATTCTAGATTTTATACTGATTGATATTCAAATGTACGGACAACATGAAATAATCTCAAAATGTACAGTTTGAAGAAGTGTACCACCTGGCTACCCAGGCATCTGTTTGTAAAGCTCCACGTACCAATACAATCCAGGCAATATTCACTGTCACAGGTTCGGCTTCCGATAAACAGATGCTAACGTAGTTTGGGTGCAAAAGGGAGTTTCTCGAGGTAGGGATCAACAAGGGATCATGTAATGCAGGCAGTGACAGAACCGCAGCCAATCCACTGGGCAGCATTAGAGTAACAGTCATCCATGAGAGCAGACCACATCTGGCCCAAATGGCCAGCCATGTGCCCATCACCCCACACTTGTAAAAGGTGACATCAAAAGTTAATTGATGCCAATTGGCTGGGCATTTTGCTAATCAGTCATTTAGGTCTTCCATGGTAAATTGTCTCTGGGGGCATTAATATTTGATATACACATAAACAATATATCTATTGCCTACAGAGATGACACTATTTTGAGCTGCCATAAAAAAGTTTAGTGTAATATTTTCATCTACAACTTAAGCCTCAATTATTTCCTATGTTAGAATAGTACATAAAGGGCTAGAGCAGTAGCTCAGCAGTTGGAGCGCTTCCTGGCATGCACGAGGACCCAGTTCCAACCCCAGCACCACATATACAACCAAGTGTCTGAAAAATAAAGGCCAGATGAAAAAGTAAAGTTCATTCTCTTTCCTCTTTCTCTGTCACTCTCCCTGTCCAAAAAAAAAGTACA